>PVJD01006292.1:0-100538 GCA_004026545.1 Mormoops blainvillei
CCTTGGTTAAATTTATTCCTAGGTACTTTGTTTTTTGTTGTTGTTGCAATTGCAAATGGAATTGTTTTCTATATTTCTGTTTCTGATAGTTCATTATTGGCATATAAAAATGCCACCAATTTATGAATATTAATTTTGTATCCTGCTACTTTGCCAAATTCATTTATTAGATCTAGTAGTTTTTCTATGAACAATGTCATCTGCAAATAATGACAGTTAAACTTCCTCCTTTCCCAGTTTGGATGCCTTTTATTTCTTTTTCTTGTCTGATTGCTGTGGCTAGGACTTCCAGTACTTTGTTGAATAAGAGTGGTGAAAGGGGACCTCCCCGTCTGGTTCCCGATCTTAAGATAAACACTTTTAGCTTTTTGCCCGTTGGATATGATGTTGGCTGTGGTTTGTCACACATGGCCTTTATTATGTTGAGGTCTGCACCCTCTATACCCTCTTTGCTGAGAGTTTTTATCATAAAACGGTGCTAGATTTTATCAAATGCTTTTTCTGCATCTATTGACACAACCATGTGATTTTTAGCTTCCATTTTGTTTATGTGATGTGTCAGGTTTATTGGTTTGTGACTATTGTACCAACTGCGAGGCCTCTCTGGGCCCAGGTGAAGCCGGGCTGCGTGCACCCTTCTCCCAGTCCTCCCATGGGGGTTTCCCGGTTTCCCCATTCCACTCTCTGCCTCTGTGCAGCTTTTCTTTTCGTTGCCTTTGTAAGACCCTGACATTCTTCTAACAGTTTTATTCACAGCAACAAGAAAATCAAGGTAGGTACTGGGTAAGAGGGGGGCGAGCCCCCCTGTCATGTACTTGTTGGCGTTGCCAAGCACCCGGCGTCTCCATCCACCACCACGAGAAACCGGGAGGTAAGTGACGTCTGTTTTCATTTTCTAGAAGGTTTGGGGCAAAGTCCAGTGAATTAGTTGCATCAGATGAAGACTTTAATGTTACCATATCGGTATTGTCCTCCTGGTCTGAGTGACACACGTGCGCCCGTGGGCTTTAAGCTCTCCACAAAGGGCTTTCCTCGGATCCGGGGGCCGAGCAGCGTTCTCAGCACTGGTCGCACACTAACATCCCCTGGGGAACATTCCCTACACGCCACTCCTGGCTGACGCCGTGTAGTCGTGCTTAATTGTTCTGGGACGGGGACCTGGCATTGCTTTCCCAGACATGTGTGTGCCTCTCTGTATAGGAATATGCACACATGCAGACGAACATCCGTGTTCCCACTTATACGATATACATCATTATCTCATTATTTTCTCTCTGCATAGAGGGTTGTGGCGCTGCGTCTTATTCTCGTGTATAAGTACAAGTCCATAGAGGCTACGGCAGCTGTTTATTCGGATCAGGACTTTGAATCATCTTTGCTTCATTTTTCATAAAAATTGCCATGTTTTAAAACTGCACGTGATGTTGCTGTGTGATAACTTCGCCCCTAGATTGCTAAGGCTACAAGGTGCGATGTACAGAGTCTCTCAGCCCGGGTGTTGGCAGTGCTAACAAAAGACTTAAAACTCTGTCAAGAGTGGAGCTGTTTTGCATGTAAAATAATTACATCTGTGTATGTTACACAGTCCAGATTATTGACTTGATATTTCAGTTTCCATTTGGATTCTTGGCATAAAGTCAGACACAAAAATCTCTTACGAAGTTAAAATTGGTGTCAAGGCAGCAACAGAATTGATTTACTGGCTATTGGTGGATGACATCGAAACAAAATAAGTTTACTGCCCTGTAAGATGATGTTTTAGCCTACCTGTAGGTTAATGTTCACCATCTCACTTGGTCCTAGTTAAATCCTCCCAGGCCTGCCTTAGTTAGGTTTTACTGTTGGAGCAACTCAGGTTGCGAGAAGCCATCAGTAGCCTGGGGACAAGCTGGCCAACACATGTCTCCAAGCAGGGACATGGCAGCAGAGCCAGGGCCTTGTGTCCAGCAGGACTTCTAAGGAACCGCCTTTCCGATTTGTTGTGCGCCGGGAGCCCTGTTGTCCTAACGTAGGAGCCGAACGCAGAGCTCCGCTCTGTCTTCCTCGGGGGACCCTTACATCTGATATCACTTACCCTGGCGAGTGACAAGGCTCCTTCGACAGGCTGAAAAACGACGTCAGGGATTTGGCGACGAGAAACAAAATACATATTGGCAGAAATATAGCGTTTGGTAAAGAAAAGCTTGAGTTCCTTCCATCTGTCACGCTGATTCTCTTCACACTTAACCAAAATCATAAAGCAAGCCCAGCTCAGAGCAGATGAAATACGGCAACCGGTGTGAAGAGAGCAGGTCAGAGGGGCCGAGGACTCGGAGATTAGTCACTGGCAGCCACTCTGGGGTCCGGGGCAGTGTGGAACGTCCCCTGTGGGAGGTCACAGGCCCGGACAAGATTTACGCCTCCTGTCGATGTCCGGAGCATTCATGGGGGCTGAGCGCTGCCTGAGCCTAAGAAGGACGCCCACCGTGGCCACTGCCCTCCCCAGGACAGACTGGGGACCCAGAGCACAGCCGAGCTCGGAGCCCTGTTGCATGGCCTTGCCTCCTGAGATCGTACCGTGTCTTTTCATTTCATAAATTCTAATCTCTCCCAGAAAAATTCTTAGAAGAATGTTCTATCTTCAAAGAAATAAAGGACGTGTGGGGCACTTGGAATTCTGGACTCGAAATACTACCAAGACCCTGGATAGGTGTATCTGGTGGGATAGTGATTCACATCCAATTATTTTAGGAATGCTCTGTGTCAACATGTTTTGTGTTCAAGTCTAGACTTTTTTTTTATTCAGAGAAGCAACTTGGTCTAAAGTAGCTTGAGTTTTCCATTCCTCGCTGGTGCTTCCGGAAGTCGTGTTGGTACACAACATGGGTGAGGGTTTGAGCTGCATGAGGTCGCAGAAAGCATTGTAGTTGGACTCCCCTCTGGGCGGAGGGGGCCTGAGGCACAGGTGAATGCATTCGGTGTCTTAGCGCAGATCGTGAAGCAGATGGAAGAAGATGCATTGTCGGGGCAGGCAGGCAGTGACATTTCGAACCCTGTCTGTGGGTGCACGGTAGTGTGGCATCGGCGTTCCTTTGCTGGCTGCGCGGGACGGGAGGGACAGTGGGGACAGAAGCAGGTTCGCCCTCTGCGGGGAACATAACCAGGATTTCCTAGATTCGAATCCTGGCTGTGATCCTTCATGCCAGTGCTCTGTTGTGGTTAAATAACCTCTTCTACGCCTCCGCTTCCTTACCTGGAGAATTCAGGTGCAGGGGGACGACAGACATTGTGTGAGACAATGCTCCCAGCGCCCTTAGCATGCTGGGCAGCCCAGGAGATTAGACTGTTGTCGCAGTTCTCTCTCTCCCCACCTCACTCTGGGGATGTTTGTCCGTCCCTGTAGCTCTGAGATCTTCTCTGACCAAGTGACACTTTCGGTTGCCTTTGTCTTTGCAGCATGTGACACAGGTCTGGCTCACACACGACTCACTGGTCTTATCAGCACACACTGACTCGTCCTGTCCCCGAGGGGCGTGCTCGGTGGGGAGCGCTGAGGGGCGTGGCCTCAGCGGACTCTCAGGCAGAACGACCTCGGATGTCGTGTCCTCTGAATGTTGACCGTAAACCCTGGGCCATTTAGAGCCACGAGGGAAGTCGCAGAAGAGGCAGGGTCTCCGCTGTGTGCTGCTTGCCTCCCTGACCGGCCAAAACACGTCACAGGGGCAGCCTTTCCTGAAAACATTTGGCGCTTTTGCCTCTGGTGTGGCTGGAAACCATCAGCGTAAAATAGTCTTTAAAAAAAAAAATCTCTTATGCACTTTGTGTAAAGACATACGTTTTCATTTAGAGGAGAGGATAAGAAGAGGAGGAAAAATAACGTGTGGCCAGGAGGCTTTCAAGATCACCCGCCTCCCATTCTCGTAACAAATTACTTTGGGGCGAAAGGAGTAGCTGGGAATGAAATCACAGCGTAGCTGAATTCACTTAAAAGTTTAAAATGGAAAGAGAGTGAACAGACAGGACAGGAACCGCCCGCGCCCTGCCTGCGCGCGCCCTTTGCAAGGCACCAGCAGGCTCAGCAGAGCCGCTCTGTTGCGGCGTAGACCACAGGGCGTGTTCTCTTGCTTGTGGTTCAAATACGTAATTTAAGTAAAACCTTAGTAAACAATCTGATGTTATCTGAAATGTTTCAATGCATAAGAATCAAGCAACACAAACACATTTCGTCTTAATACCGGAACAACGCTGCATAAGCCGCGGAAGGGCGGCGCAGCCGCGATGCGCCCTGGGTGCTCCGCCTCCTGGGAAAGCCGTCCCGAACCACGTGAACACAAAGGCGTTTTCGAGTAACTCCTCAACTCGAAATAAACCACTTCACCGCCCCAGGGCGAAGGCAAATGACACATGGGAAGCCCTGAGCCTCCAAGGGCATCTCTTTCTGCACATGCAGAGCGGTTAGTTCTAACTGCATCTTAAATGAGGGAAAGTCTCAAGAACAGTTGAGACTTGGATTACGTTGGAAAACACCATTTCTCTGAGAGTTTGCTGTTCAGGGGACTCTCCCTAGGTTAACTTAATTCTGCTGCACACAGTCAGTATATTCCCATAGCCTCTATTTTGTGGGGTTGGAGGGACAGTAAAGAAAAGGCTACATTTTACCTTTTACTTTCTGGTGCCCTTCCAGTGGAGACATTACCTATTGCTGATTACTGTATGGAGAGCACGTGTAGAATGCCACTTGATATCTGAGCCGCCGTTTCAGTACTTGCTCTTAGGGGCCCGCTGGGCTTACTTCGTAAAGAGGAACGAACCCTTGGCCAGAATTCAGAGACTCGGGCGCTGGTCCCAACCTGACTGCTAAAGCATTTTGCGGGACTTACCTGGTCCCCAGACCCCCGCAGGGAGTCTCCGGTTCCTTCTATAAAGCAGGAGCGAGTCTCGGGGGTCCCTCAGGACCCATTGCCATGGAAATGTTCCTTTTCCATCTTTAAAGGTTCCCGTGCATCATTTATTACTTTCCACGTTAAGGGTACCGGCGGTGTTTTCATGCGTTTCCTTGTTCTTTCATTATGACAGTTACAGCATATTCTGTGGGAGTTCAGTGCAGGTCTGCTCAGACAAAGTGGGGTGGCTGGGGAACAAAGCTCTTTCTTGGCCAGGTCCTTATGGATGTAGAGTGGACAGGACTCAGAGCGTGATGTCAGAGACACTCGGGGTTAAATCCCGACGTCCCTACTCTGGTGCGGTCACAGTAGACGCCCTGGGAAAGGTCAGGGAGCGGGCAGTTAGAGCAGTGTGGCCGCTCAGGGGGCCCAGGGCATCAGGAAGCACTGTCCTGAGACTGGAAGAGGCGTGTGGTGCCACAGAACTTGCGAGAACTCAGGACAAGGGATTCTAGAGCACAGCCAACCCAGAACCCCGGGAGGTCCCACCCTCTGATTGGTGGGTGCCCACTCCCCTCCTCACAGCCGAACCCACCAGAAATCAGAGGACAGAGAGACCTGGCTGTGTGGTCAGGGGTGTCACCTGAGGACCACCCCTGTGGCGGGGTCTGACTTTCCTGCCAAACCTCCTGTCCACTGCTAAACACTGAACACTGAACGCGGCAACTAGCCAAAGAAAGAGGACACTCGTGCCGGGCTGGGAGCCACTGTCCAACTGGAAGGAACGGCTGGACACAGCAGGGAGGAGGCAGAGGGTAGCGTCAGGGAAGTTTCTGGCCCTGCTGGGGTGGGGAGCATGGAAACAAGGTTTCCGGGAGAGTCATCCCCATTGAAGAAGCCTCAGGCAGTGAGCATTTCTCAGCTATCTGATCAGTCAGTCATGTCTCACGAAATCTTCCATTTGAAGTTTTTATTCACTGAACAATGTAATGACAACGCAAACATCTTAAGTTGAGCAAGTATTTTAAAAATCAGTGTTAGGGATACTTTTACTCTATATGTGTGTCTGGTATTGCAACTAAATGCCTTACCCCCTCCTGGCGTCTCCTTCCAAAGAGGAGGCACCCGAGCAGCCCGCCTCTCCCACTGTGCCCTCGGCACTGCGGCAGGAGAGGTGCACCTGTCTCACACTTGGCGGGGGTTCCCAGTCTACGGCTTTGAAGATGGATGGCCTGCCACCGAGTCCATGTGGAAATGAAGGAAATGGATCACAGAGATCAAAACTGAGCACGAAAGCCACAGGAGGTAAAGGCCACTAGCTCGGCAGGGGGACAGAGCACTGGTGCACGTCAATTCACGCTCTGGAATTACTGCAAATGTCTCTGCTGATGCCACCCTACTCCAACATGATGCTCTGAAGCTCCTCTGCCCAGCCAGGGGACAGGAGCGGACCAGGGGCCACCATGGCACATCCACTGACATCTGCTGAGATCCTGGCCTCTGTGCAGACCTGGGCTGTTGCTAAGGATACAAAGAGGATTGTCCCTTTCATGTGTTAAGTACCACTGAGGAGTAAAAAAAAAAAATTGAAGTCCTGACAAGGCTTTTTTTTTTCTTCCATTTTTCTTCTTCTTCTTTTTTTTTTTTTTTTTTTTGTATATGGTGTTGTAAATAGTATAAAATAAGAACACACATTCCGAGCAACAAGTATTTTTAGCACAGCGCTGACATGGGCAAGGAGTGGAGATGGGTAAACTAACCCAGCAAAGAGCAGCCTTTAAGATGTAAACACGGAAGAAGCGCGTTTTATTAGTTCGTCGTACCTTTCTTTCTCATCATTTTCCAATGGTTTCGCTTGCTTTTCATCACATATTTAAAATACTGTCTTCATATTCCAATCTAAAATGAACTCAGATCTTTGGTTTGCAAGATAATTCAACAACATACACATTCCAAATAAATTTTTATGGTGAGTTACCGAATATTAGCATATTTGTATGTAAAATCCAAGAAATAGCGACATAAAGATGGTGTGTGAAATGATTTGATGGATGTTAATGGTGAGACTTAAAAAGTAAATATTAAGCCACGAGTTGGGCCATTCGATCGCATTGAACTCCACGTGAGGCCACGTAGCTGTCAGAGGTTATCACAGGCTGCCGGGGCCTCGAGTGCGATGGCGACTGGCTACGGACCAGGATGGCACATTGCTGACGATGCAGGTCTCAGCTTCTTTAAGCTTCTGACAAAGAGCAGGTGGGTGTCATGGCCTGGATGGAGCTGAGCTTGCGTAGGGATGCCAAGCACTGCCGGCCATGCCATCGGGGGCTGTGGGGCCGGGGGCCGGGGGCCGGGGGCCGGGGAAGATATTACGAGTACCTTGAGAAATGTGTTGGCCAGTCATCTGCAATCTGGCTGCTCATACGGTATGACTGCCTTAAAAACTGTTAACATTCCATCACCAAAGCCAACACATTTTGTTGATAAGATACGGAATAAAACAGTGATTCTCACACTTCGAATCATCTGGGGAACCTGGCACATACACCAAAGTTCAGATTCTGAAAGATTATGATTTCATCGCTCAGGGCGAGGCCCCGGTGTTAGTAGTTTTAAGCTCCCCTAGAGATTCGAGTGTGTAGTCAAAACCGAAGAGCCCTGGATCACTGGTTACCAGTGCAAGGTCTGGAGTCACACTCGCGGGGCGGGTCCAGTGGGCATCTCGGCTTACTTCTTTCTAGCTGTGCAGCCCCCGGAAGTTGCCTCTCACAGCACCTGGCCACACATGCGCCCTCCCCTCTGGAGCGTGGGCAAACCTGTACCGATCTAGGGACTGAGCTAAAGTCTGTGAATCTGAATCCTGTACAGTTTTAAGAACTTTCTTTAATAAAAAGGATACATAAAAGTATTCATGTAAACTTAGGAACAGGAGTGAATTTTGTTTAGAATAATAAAGTAGCTCCCTATTAAGTACACATTTTGAAAAAACTGACAAGTTTGAAAAGCTAATATAAAATTTGTACTAGTTGCCTAACAGCTCTGTATGTTACAGAGAGCGGCAAAAGTAAGTTTACAGCTGTTCATATGGAAACAATAATGAATAAATAATAATACAGGAATAAATTCTGTGTTTTGTCTACTTAACAACTGTAAATCTACTTTCGCTCCACCCTGTTTTTTCTGTTTTTGCCTGCACACTCTTGGTACTTCTCTTCACATGTCAACGACTTTATAATGTCATGTTCTATAGAGACAATATTAGAGAATTTACTGTTCGTATACCATGAGTCACCAAAATTTATTTTATTTTTACTAGTTTAAAAAAGCTTCCTATGCCATATTAAGTATTGTCAAGGATAAATATTTAAATAGGTAAATATCTAAGATAATCAGGGCTACTTTCAAATTTTTTCATTTAAGAGGTATAAGTGTTGGGGGTGTTTGATGTTTTCACGTGTAGTATCATTTTTAAAACTCTTTCAATAGATGCCTCTTTTGCATTGGTTTTCTGGGCTCTGTATTAGTTTTATGAACATCGGGGCTCCAGGCAATAATGAGCCACAGCCAGTGTCGACGTGATCAGGCAGAAGCACTGAAGGCGGGGGTAGTGCAGAGCAGGGACCGGTGCGAAGTGGGGCGCGGACCCGTTCCCGTGGGTCAGCCGGGCGGCGTGTGCGGCGGAGCCGGGTGCGGTGCAGGGGCGCGGCGTGGAGACGCGGTGCCTGCGGCCGGCCCGTGGCTCAGACGAGAATAAATACCTGCCTCTGCGTTAAGGGGTCAGAGACCCGTGAAGGGGTCGCCAGGTGTATGAAAGGTGATCCAGCATCGGTCGGACAGCGAGCGTCTCGGGCTGGGCAGCCTCAAACCTCAGCGCAGCCCAGCCGCGTGCCAGCTGCCGAAACCCTACCAGAGCTGACTCCACGCGGGAGTAGCCGCAAACCGCTGGGCACGCCGGAGGGCGCCCAGCTATACTGGCTCAGCCCTACCTGAGCCAGAACCCCAAAATGTGTGACGGAGCAGAAGGCGAGGGCGGAAGCAGCTTTGGTAAATTAATGCTATTTTGTATTCCATTTAGTGTCTGCATAGTGAATTCAGTAAATTGAGTGCTTTACATCATATTTTACTACATAACGATAACCCCCAAAGTATCTATTGTATTATATTTACTATTTACTATATTACCCTAAAGTTTTCTGTATTTAAATCGTCAAAGAGAAAATGGCATTTTTTTGGCCTTCTCTTTGGCTCTTCTCTTTTCTCAGCTTCATAGCACAGTGGAGCTCCCAGGACAGATCCCTGTGGTTCACAGGCGACCACCCTGTGCATCTGTAATTTGCACATACCCTGACAACGATGCCCTTGCCCTCCATGTTCAGCACCTGGGCGTTTGATCTGTGTGTACAGGAAAGTAGGGCGCCATGGGGGAAACCTTGCGGCTTAAGCAGAAGCGAAGTTTCCTGTGATGGCTGACTCTTCCACCCTCCAAATCGAAGGGAAACGTGCGCATTGGTGTGCTTTCTAAAGCAGACTACTAGTTGACCAGAGGCCAAATTACTGACTACACACTGAAATCACAAAGCCTTTACTTTATCGTTATGTTTATGATCCCATTTTTTTAAATCCTCACCCAAGGATTTGTTTACTGATTTTAGAGAGAGAGAAAGGGGGAGAGATAGAGAGGACCAGGAACATCCCATCAGTTGCCTCCTGTATGTGCCCTGACCAGGGATCGAACCCCCGACCCTTTTGGTGTACCAGACAACACTCCAATCAATGGAGCCATCCAGCCAGGGCTATGATCCCGTTTTTATACACTGGCCATGATCAACTGAGGCAGTATTTTTTGATGACATTAATGAGGCAAATAAATAAAATGGGGTATCTCCACTCATTTCCATTGAAACAAATTAACAACAAATGAATGCTAAATATTTTCCCTCACAAATTTACACACACATATTAGAATAATATACATCCATAGCCTTTCAAGCTCCCTTGATCCTCAGGAGAAATAAAAATAGTTTCTTCTCTTTGTTTTTGTAACTTACTCAGTGCCAAGTTTAGCAACTCATCCAAACTGTGAAACCACATTTGAAGCCCAAAAATGTCCTAAGCAATGGGATCAAGTGAGGGACACAACGGGAAAAAGATTCTCAGATGACATCAGAAAACTTAACAGTCCATCTCATTGCTTACGCTTGAAATGCGTACTGTACTTCTCATTGAAGACTTCCTGACTTGTTGGTAGGGAGATTATTTTCATTATCATGGCATTTCAAAGATAATATAATTATTACCTTCTATAAACTTTAAAATGGGAAAATTTTTGTGTGAAAGTCAAGAAACTTCCAAAATTTAAAAGTTTCCTCATTCCACCTGATTAGTGAGAAATGAGGAAGTGAAGGATTGCTAAACAGCAGAATCGCAGTCTACTTAAAAAAAGAAAAAACAAAACTATATCATTAACTCTCAAAACTAAGTCACCAAGCACTCTGGGAACTTTCCTATGTATTCTTTTTCCACATCCACCCAGAAAGCACTCCATCAACAATATTACCTCAGAAGAGGAAAGGCTTCACCTCCGGTTGTCGAGGCGATGCGGAAGGAACAGGAAACGTTTTAGGGGGAGCCAGCCTGCCACCCGCGATGCCCTGGCACCGCTCGATGACCTTCAGGAGACCTTCCTAAGATCAAGATAAGGACCTACAGAGGCGCTAGGGACACATTAGCCACTCTTCTTTCTCTTCACTCCCTTTCTCAGAACTGATATTGCAAAGAAAATTCCATCATTTAATTGTACCTTTATTGAACCCGGCTTTATAATTTTTCCCTATTTTGAGGCTTTTTATCGTTTAATGCATATTAACTTCGTCTTGCTCTCTCTCTACACACACACACACACACACACACAGCGTGTGATGCAAAGGAAGGGAAGATAATAGAAATCACATGGGGTTAAAAAAAACAAACAAACTTCATCTTACTCTCTGTTCTCCCCTATGTGTGTTTTTGTTTAAGTAGAAGACTATTTAAAATTTAAACAGAAAGCCCACCAGCAGCATTAGCTTTGAATTGAACAGCAAGTTCTTTTACAGCAAGTGCAAATTACAACCAAAATGAAGAAGTAGCTCGCACAAGCAAACACGAGTGAGGTTGAGCTCGGGCAGCAGATCAACCTGGGAGCCACTGGGGCGGGGACATCAGCCACGTGTAATGGGGAATCAGTGGACTGGATCAAAAGCAGGAAGAGACCTTCAAACTGAGGAGGTGACACCGGCTAGAATGCCAGTGTGTAGCCCAGGCACGCCTAGCCCATTGATCCTCAGGAGAAACGGAAACGTGATGCAGGTGTTCGTGGTCGCGGTCACAACCAGGAGGGTGGATTGGGAATTGTGCAAAAAGTGGAGGTAACCGAAACTCTGAGACTCGATAAGATTTGTGGAAAAGAGAAGGAAGGGAATTATAGGTCCTATCTTTCCAGTCTTACATTGAAAATCCAGGATTTCACTGTAGTTAGCCTCCAAGATACTTGGGAAGTGGGGAAAAAAATCCATTTCTTTTATACATGCCGTGGTCCCAGGCAGGTCCTGCGTGTGCCCGTGCGAGCCCACGCCTGCCCCTCTGTCTTCTCCAGCTCTAGCGCCACCATCAGGATCCCACCAGTCTTTCTGAGAGGCCTTCTTGGTTTTTCCCATTTGTACATGATCACCACCTCCTTTGAAACATCACGGCAGTTCACCCTTTGCTGGCACCGCTCTAACGCGTGGTATAAATCTGACGACGACAAGGCTGTAGGCTTAGTGACTCCAACCGGGCAAGTCCTTGAGGACAAAGCTGAGTCAGCAGCATGTTTTTGCTGCTAAACTCTTACCTTGTATATAGCACGTGCTCAGCGATGGGTATTTAAGTGATGAATTTCCCTGAACTGCAATAATTCGACCACACTCCTGAGCATCTGTCCTGTCATTATGCAGAAGAAATGTATTTGTCAGGATACTTCTAGTGCTAGAACTACACTTACAGCTCATAACTGCTCTAGTTCAAAGAAACAGCTGTGTGTCAAGTGATCGGAATGGGTAGAGGTGGGGACACTGGGGGTGGAGAAAGTGACAGAGGGGCGTCAGTGTGATGGATGTGTAGGTCGTCATGCTGGGAAAACAAGTGGTAAGAGCAAAGGTAACCGTTTCCCACATCACTGTTTATTATGCTCGTTAAACTTTCCCTATGAGTCAGGGAAATATGCCCGGAGTGTCTGGGCCTCAGGAATGGTGACTCTGTGAAGAGCGTCAGACCTTCGGCTCCGCAGATTCGGAAAACTAGAACCCGTGGTGAACTGGTGAGCAACTGTTGCTAAGGCTCAGTAACAATGGCAGATCATATATTTGAGATTTTACTAATTCAAAAGTTTTTAAAAAGTTCCTTTACTCTCCATGTAGAACTATGTTGCTAAGACCAAAATGTATGTCTGTCTCTCATGAACCTGCAGTTTGGGAAGGTCAAGCCTTTAGATGGCAGTAACAAACAGTGAAGAGTCAAGTGCAAATTAATTATATAAATCAATATAATATGTTATGAATTTGTGTCATTTTGAGTGATTAATATTATGAGCTAATGTAACCCAACTCTCTCCTGTAGAAGCAAATATAAGATACGCAGAATGACATGGTAAGGCCACATAGCATATGACAGTCAGAACTGCACCCGGTGTCCTGAGAGGGTGAAATCGTCACAGGCTATGGGGCTCAGAGGCGACTTCATGGCAGAAGTTACATCCCAGCACAGACTTACAGAAGCACCAATGCAGAATGGGAACAGGATGGATAACTCTGGGGGGCTGGAACAACAGCTTGTGTTTAGTAATGGAATGTGATGCATTTGGAAATTCAAAAATATTCGCAATAGAGTTAGAATTTTTTCCAAGAATAATTTTTTAAAAATTTGACCAAAGCAGTAACATGACAAGAGCCATGTATTTCCTGAAAATAAGTCTATCCAAAATTGGGGGGGGGGCTGGTTAAGCAACAGAAGAGGAAACGGGGGAGTAGTTAAAAGTGAGTAGACTAACACAGGCATGAAAGGTGGGGCATGGACAAGTGGACGTGGGAGGCGAGTGGGGCTTTTAAGGGAGTAATTGCTCAGGAGGAACTGGCAGGAAATTTAGAGAGTTTGCTAAGGAGAGAGCCTGCCCTAGTAGACATGGGGGGTAAATCAGGAGGCAACTTTCTTCCCTTGTTTTTAGTAACTAGGGGAGGATCCACTAGATGGGGAGCAATAAGAAGCTCTGTTGAGTTTGCGACGATGCCCCAGCGCCCAGCCTGTGCCCTGCGGAAACGTGACGCAGGTGTTCATGGTCGCGGCCACGGCCAGGAGGGTGGATTGGGAATTGTGCGAAAAGCGGAGGTAACCGAAGCCGTGAGACTCGATAAGATTTGTGGAAAAGAGAAGGAAGGGAATTATAGGTCCTATCTTTCCAGTCTTGCATTGAAAATCCAGGATTTCACTGCAGTTAGCCTCCAAGATACTTGGGAAGTGGGGGAAAAAATCCATTTCTTTTGTACATGCTGCGGAAAAATGTCCCTTTTATTGAATTTGACCCCATTTCACCCATGTACACAAGTGGATTCATAGCACATGCACGTATGAACATGCTCAGCCCGCTGTGACACAGCCTCCCTCTGACCACTCCTCGTGCCTCTGCCGCTCCCCACCACAGCGAGTACCGCGGGTTCGGAGATCAGGCAGGGCGACGACCACCCTACAATTCATAACAAGTCCACCAACGGAGTTTAAGTTGTTACAACCCAGGAAAGATCGCTAGGTGTTGGGACTACTATAGGGGAGACAAATTTAGTATGAGGTTAAGTTCCAGAAAATACTTAACAGACATAATACAAAGGGCAAAATTGGCATGTCTTTTCATGACCATAGTGGATGCATGTATGTATGGGTGAGTGTGCATGTGTATGTGGAACATGATCTGAGGATACGTACATTCTGTGGAATAGTATGAAAAATATAAAAATATATGAAAACAACTTTTATACTATTTCAGTGATCTGAGTATCAATGTACCCATTAACTGAACACATTTTGAGTGCCTAGGTGTGGAAATGGCGTTCTAGTTCAGAGAGGCAGCCAGCCCACGCTGTGATTGCCACCTGCTGTGGTGACGGGGTATGGGGGCAAAGTGGCTGGGGATGGCGCTGAGGAGCCCAGGCAGGGCCGCCGCCCACGTGGGGTTGTCAGGGGAGAGACGTCCGAGTGGGCGGTGTTTAGGAAAGACTTGCAGGGGGCGCGGGTGGGGGGAGTCCGAGGAATTTCTGGGGAAGCACATTCCTTTCGGCCACTTCAGGAGCCACGGCTGTGCTGGGAGGGACAAGGAGGGCAGGCGCGGGAGGTGACAGGGCCTGAGGCCTCTCCGAGACTCCGCAGCGCTGGGCGGAGAACCAGCACGTGCGTGCGGGCGCGTCACCACTGGACCAAACGTGTAAAAGCCGTTGCAGCCGAAGAAAGAGGGGCGCGGGGTGGGGGGAGAAGGAGGAGGAGGATGAAGAAGGGGAGCTGGAAGAGAGACAGGAGCCGCTTTCCGTAAAAAAACAAACAAACGGGGGAAGGGGTGCGTCCTCGCTGGCATGCTCTCGCCGACCCTGGAGTGCATGGTGGGCAGAGACCCGTGGCCCGTTAGTGTCGCGGTCACCCGAGGCGAGGCCAAGCCCGCGCGGCGCTCCCCGCGTGTCGGGGCAGCACTGGGTGTCTGCTGGTCCAGCCTGCGTGCCGGCCCTCGCTGTCCAGGCACCCCGTCCTGCGGGGAAGCCCAGCCCCCCGGCGCCGCCACCCCGCTCAGCCGGGTGGGAGTGCGTGCTGCTGAGCCAGCTTAGGTCACACGCACCCCGGATGCTTCCCAGCAAAACCGCCGGCCTGGCTGTGGGGGACGGCAGGGTCAGCGCCTGCCGCGGGGCAACGTAAGTAAGAGGCGCTGGCGCCGTGATTCGGCCGAGGTGGGCAAACAACAGGCCTGGTTTTCTTCATGTGGAAAATAGGCCAGGGACGGACCGGACAAGCACTGCGTCCTTTGTCATCGGCTCTCCTCCGCGCCAGCTCTAACTGTGACCTGACTGGGGTGGCCTGTGCCGCGGGAGATGTGGTGAAGGGTGGGGCCTGGGCGGAGCCTGGTGGGGGCACCGAGGCAGCTCCTGATTGATGTGACCTCCACACGGCGTAAACTAATGATGCATTTTTATCCTAGTTCCTTTCCGTGACCTGTGAGTCATTCTGACATGTGACAGTCCCACGATTTTAAAAATTTCTCTTGTGCCTTACATGGAAACTATTTAGTCCCGAATGAATAGGCTATCATGATACAAAGCAGAAATTATTCCTTCAAGCATTTTTTGTAAAGGATTTTCTAAAACGCATAGATTTTATGCTGAAAAATAGCTTATAGTGGATCCCTATAAATCCTAAGTGTTACTAGTGATCAGAATGATAAACTCGGGGCCTTAGAACTCTCTAGAACCTTAAAGCCCACCCATTCCTGCAGTCATGGGGCAACACTCCACACGCTTGCATGCACACTTGGGGAGAGTAGCCCTGTCAAGCCAATGACACATAGCACGAAACAGGAACGTCGCTTTTATTCGTTCAGTGCACACAGTGTCTGCCTGCGCTCCGTGCATTAGGCTGTGTGCTGACGCTGTGAGGGCGGATCAGATGTGAGCGGGTCCCCGGGGCTGGCTCCTCGACAGCTTCCATAGCGAATGATGCACATTAGAAAACATGGACATGGACGCGCTCATTTGTTTGGGAAATAGTATACTTCCTACCGCCGAACCTCCAATTAGCATGTTCCCTGGCAATGTGAGAAGGCCAAGAATCAGCCAAGGGATCTGGAAATGCCTTATTTCTAAGAAGAGAAGTTTACATTAAAGTTTGATTTTTATTATGTTCTTGGTAATAAATACCACTTAGCCTTTAACGAGTCATGGGTTTTTTCAAATGTAAACTCTCACTCCAGCCTGGAGTCCGGAGAGCACTTCCAAGCATTGGAGACGATATCTGGGGGAGCCCAGGGTATTGTGAAACCATTTACCGAAACGCCTTGCTAACTTTGGGCCTCCTCTTGGGAATTGCGGAGCCACAGAACTTTCCAGACTTCCTTTTCTCCCCGCCGGGTGGGTTTGCTCCGAGTATCACTCCTGCCCGTTACCCCCACGCTCGAAATCTTCACTGACTACTGACAAGGTAAAGTCCTCCCAGATGTGGCTCCAGCAGAACGCACTACCTCACTCCACCCCCCTTCACAAACCCCGCAGGCGTCCGAGGCTCTGCAGGCAGGGAGCGCTCCTTCCGGAAGCCGTCCTCGCGCGGGATGGGGTGAGGGTCGCAGGGTGCCCACACGTGCCCATGCTGGAGGAGGGACATGCTACAGCGACCAGCATTTGCTTTTCGTTTGTTGCTGTGGAAACCAGAGGTGTTGCCCCTCAAAATGCATTTATGTTCCAAGTCAGTGTTGCATAAAAATGCTGATTTAATGAATAACAACAAAGTTTTATGATCAGGAACAAAGCCATAACAATGAAGCAAGCGAAACAGAAATTTATCTCTAAGGCTGATGGTCACCGACCACAGCAGTGTGGAACATAAACAGGCTAGTGGGGCAGGCGAGTCATGGTTCAGACACGGCGCGGAGATATCTCTGCACCCGGCGAAGTCAGCTTTCCCTCCCATGCAACGCCGCCACCCCGGGTTTCCAGGCCTAGCTTTCCACTCCATGCGGGTCCCCTGATCTGCACCCTACCCTGAACTGGGAAGGTGCCTGGTCCCTGGACAGTCAGGCGGGACATCACCATGGCCCGCCTTCTCCTGGAACACGACCCCCGCACCCACCTGGCCACGGCTGTCTGCTCCGGGAATCCGCAAGCGCGCTGGTACTCCGTGATGTAAGTGTAAGGCTACTGTGATTCCATGTGCCTGTGTTGGCCCTCGTTCACGCCTTTCTCACATATCCTGTCAGTCTAACAAAGTATCATTAGCGACGCTATGTCTGGATTGACCAGGACAGTCTGATGGACCTCCTCTTACCCAGCTGCTCTGCACAGACTTGCCTAGCGGGGACAGTTGTCTCATCACATAGTTACCCACCATCAGATCTGAAAGTTGATCACACACACATCTCCTCTCATGTCTGACCCCTGCCTAGTGCCATGTGTCGGTAACACCTCTCCCTCAAGACACACACTAGCTCCTGGGGAAAGTCTCCAGTGGTGTCCCGCTCAGCCGTGCCATCAGAGAAGCCCAGGCACCAGCGGCCTGTCCCTAGGTGAGAAATGTGGGAAGTAAGGAAGTGTTTTGTGAACTAAGCGAGGGAAGTGGAGGCTGCAAGTGATTTCAGATGACAAACAGAGTAAGCCCAGCACACTTACCAAAGTGGACATGTCACATGTGTGCAATGCAATCTATAAGAATTTAGGTTTTCTATTATATGCTAACTTTTTTTTTTTTTTGCCGTGAAACGTCTCGGCAGCCAATCAGATGAGCTCCCCACAATCTGGACCGAGGGAGACAGCCTGGGATAAGACATCGTGGGTTTGATCCTGTCTCTTCATAGTCCGACAGTCGTCGTATTTAAACTCTGTGTCTCAGCTTCCTCCTGTATATTGTAGGCCGATCCCAGCGCCTGCCTCGTGTTGTGAAGACGGCACTAATTAAACTATGTGAAGTCTTTGATCCTGGTGCTTAGTGGGCACCAGATGCAAGAATTTAGCGATGTTTAAATAAACTGCACGAACACACACACATAATGCCATCAGCATTTAAAGGCATAAGCAGCTACACAACATTTCAACACCTACTTCTTTCTGCTGTTTTAATTGTCATTTAAAACCCCCAAAATAGCTATGAATCCTTGCCAACAAGCAAAAACAAAAGGAGAGAATAAGGGGACAGAAATTTATTTTTATAGTCACAGTTACACAAATAACAGAACAGCTTTTCCATATATACTAATGGTGTCCTGGTACCCCAAAGCCAAACTAAACACAGGCCCCACACTTCCCTTCCTCACCCCTGGAGTCCTATAAATGCCTGTAATTCATGCAAATTTCCCAGCATGTCACCCACAGAATTAAACTAGTAGAAAACATGAGGGGAGGTGTTTGAGGTCCGAATGGACAGACTTCAGAACATCATGGTGGCGAAGGCTCCACTATCGTGGGATGCCAGCTAAACCTCTAGGTACGGTCTTGTTGGGCGCATGGTTTTCCAAACACTTCTGTGAGCAGTACGAAGTCTAAATATATTTTTAAAGCACTTGGTCTAATGAATATATTGGCAATTCCCAGTGTTACACAATAGAAATTTACCAGTTACACGTGGAGTTAGTGTTGCTATATGACAGAATTGACATGAAAGCATTGAGCAAAAAGCTGGCTTTTTAATGGCATTTTCAATAGACAACGTTAAGGAGTGATGAACTAATTTAAGGAGTTGGTGCCTATGTACTTGAAGTATAAAATGTCATTATTTTATAGGTAGTACCACTTTCAGGTGGTTCAGTCATAGCAAATACAGAATCTTTTTTAAAACCGTCTATAAGTAGATGGTTTTACATGTCTAAAAATATAGAATATATAAATACACTCAATGGAGAAAGGAAAGCGTAGATTTCTACCCAAAACTCCTAGGAATTCATTACCAGTGTGAGAAATCAATGATCATTCCTCGGCTTCTAGGATTTAGTAATGTTACTTCATTTAGGAAGAAACCAGCTGCTTCTCTGTGCAGAGTAAACAGAGCGGCCAAGACACCTGGTGAGCAGGACAACGTCAAGGGTCAGCGGCTCCTGGAGCGGAGGGCATGAGCAGAAGGTGGCCCATCGTGGAGGCTGCCACAGTTGGGGCTTAGCAAGCCTTCTCTTTGTTAGTGATGTTTGTCCTCAGGGTCGTTTTTCTTTCTTTTTTTTTTTAAATCCCCACCAGATTTTGCTTATGGTTTTCATTTATGATTTCAAAACAAAATGTGACTGCCTACAAAGCATTAGACCAGAGCAACCTTAATAATTTTTAGAAGGGCGCAGTTAAATTTGGGTACCAGATGAGGTATGGATAATGAAAGCGCACAAAAAAACTTTATGAACGTTCTAATATAAACAAATAAAGATGGGTATGGGGGTACATCATTCAAACAAGTTTATAGTCAGAAAATTGTATTCATCTAGAAAATGAGAAGCCGTTAGATTCCTGTGGGTCATTGGAAGCCACTTATGCTGCAACCTCCCAGGTAACCCCGGAGATCCACAGGAGCCGCTCAGCGGACCGTGCAAACGCGTGGGTGGGCGACGGCCGGTGTGTAGAGACCGAGCGGTGTATCAGAGCCCATTCACAGACCTCGTAGTGCGGGTACATGTAAGTAGGCAGATGAGCACCTAACCCCAGAAAGCCACCTCTAAAACCCACCCACGGATGAAAGGAAACAAACATCAGCAAAGACCGTGTGGGAAAGTGGATAGGGAAGTAAAGGATCTACCGAACTTCGACCAGGCCATTGTCGGGAAGAGAAAGTCCCAACCTGCGTGGGTGGCTACGAAGAAGACCGAGACCTGGCACATCAAAGCACTTAGTACTCCCCGAAAAGAAGGAGTGAAAGAGAATTCACCCAGAGGCAGGAAACTGGGGAGGAGAGGACTTGGAAGGGGGGCTACCCTTGAGATTTCGTGATAAAGGGCAAGAAGGAAGCCCAGTGTGCAACTTACATATTCTGAAGAAACAAAAGAAAATCACAGAATAAACACATAACATTCCCCCTCTTCCGATTCTGTAAAAAAAGTGCCAACAAGGAATATGCAGTTCACTCAACTAACAGTAGAAGGCATTCTCAAAGCAAGAGTCACAGCCCCCCAACCAGACCCCACTCCCGGTGTGTGCGGCCTAGTTGCTAAGCCAGGAAAAGAGGACTTTATGAAAAAAGCAGTGGATGGCTGATGATATTCAAACAAAATTATCATGAAAAGAATATAGAAAATGAGACCCAAAATATTTTAACTGGTAAGAATTATACTTTCAATAACCCAGAGACAAAAGGGAAACATAGGATCAACAACTGAATCAGAATTCCTGAAGAAGAATTATTACACATGAAAAAAGGCTCGTCATATATTCAAACAGTCAGGAAAAACATAGAAAAATGTAAATGGCAAATAAATACTGACTGAACTTAAGGGAAAAAGAACAGTATAAGTAGAAAATACATATAAAAATTTATACTGAATTAGATGATGCTCAAGAGAGAATAGATTTGATTGAAGAATAAAGGCAGAGTTTTTAGGGAAAGGCATGAATGCAGACAAGAAAATGACAATAAAAAGAAGAGTTAAAATAATCAGGAAGAATGTGATGGTGTAGAAGACAGACAAAGAAGATCCAACCCTTCTATAGTTGGAATATCTAAAGATGAAAAAACATAAAGGTGGAAAATAACTGATATTTAAAACCATAATTTAAGAAAATTTTCCAGGATTGAGTCAAAGTATACATGCAGACACGTAAAGGCCCAATCAACCATGGAGTTGGGAAAACTGACCAGAAACAGTCAATGAGAGACTTTAAAGATGGAGAATATAACTAGCAACTTCAGGCAAAAAAAAAAAAAACCCAAGTCACTTACAAAATAAAAAGGAAATCACATTGGCATTGGATTTCTCAACAGCAACATACAAATCCAAACTGCAATGTAGCAGTATTTTATTTTTAAATCAAGAAAATAGTTAACCTAGAAATTTATACCCCCTCTGTTCTTTCACCGTCGGGGCCGTGAGAAAACCAGTTTGAAACACTCAAGAATGCAAAGGAAGCCGAGCCCGTCCTGACAGCCCCACTAGGGGATGAGCTCCCTTCTACCAGAAGGTTACAAGGAAAATTGTGGCCAAAGAGCTATTGATGATTATTAGATGTGAGTAATTGTAAAATACTTTAAGCACAACCATCTACCAGCCTTTACTCTGGATACTTTTTCATTGAAAACTATAGTAGAATATATTTAATGAGTTAAAAGGAGCAGAATGACCATGTTTAGTCTAGTATACTTAACCCTATAAGGTGATTGGTTATTTCTTTGATGTTATGATTCTGGGATTAGAAGAAAATTACACAAATAATAAGATATTAAATATGTAAAAACTATTCAATTAAACTTCAAATAAAAAATAGGTATTGACAATATGAAAATGAATAAAAGGATTCTTTGTGTGGGTGAAATCACGTCATTAAATCCTTTCTTCCAAACCCACAGTATGATTTGGGGTGCCTTACTGAGTAAAGAGATTTTCTTGCTGTTAATAAAATGCATCTTCCAAAATGTAAGTAATAAAAGAGCGTCTCTTGATCGACTTTTTATATTTAAAGCTGAAAATTCTTAATCAAAGCAACGTCATCAAATGTACTGAAGATGATTGAGCAAGAGCAAAAATTTGTGCCCGAATAAATCGGTTCCAGTGACAGCCCGGGAAGGAATAAGAAAAGAAAATGTACGTGCTGAAATGGGTAGGTTTTTGTTTGAATTATTCAGCACCACCTGACTCAAGCGAACAAGGACAGGAAAAAAAATAATTTACTGTCACTTCAAAGAAATATGACTTCAGTGCAAGAAGAAAAATATGGCTGACACTTTAAGAGTAATTATTACGGAAAACAATATTGGTCAAATTGCAGTTTGCCTATAATTCAGCCAACTCCCTTCTTTCATCCTAAGCTATGCATTCCTTAAAACTGTAGCTTTACAGAATGATGAAGTCTTTTCACTATTCATCTCTGCCACCGTCTCAGAATTAAAAGGCTTGTTGGTGACAAAAAGCCAATTAATCATATTTATGTGACAACCATAACTGTTACAAAACAGACATTCTTAGAAAGCGTGTCCCGCTCTCTGCACTCAGTCCCGTTGGTGCGCCCTTCCACCCCCTGGGGCTGCGGAGTTGCTGTCCTTCGGGGACAGGGTGAAGAATACACGTCTGTAGTAGCCATTGCTGAGGGCAGAAAGGGACCAAGTACGAATTTTGCGTCCTGGGTATTGGGCCAGTTATTGCCTCTGCCGCCTGCTTTACCATCTGAAAATCATGGGTATAATTCATTCCCCAGTAATTTATTCATTCAATCATATTCTGACATTGTGGGTTGTTCCCTATGTACTTAGAGCAAGAAATTCAAAAGAAGACAAAATCAGGACAAATGCTGAGTTTATTCATTAACTAATGCTTGAAACTAAATATAGTCAAGAGGTAGGAAATTATCATCTGGATCACAGGTGTCAGATGGCATGGCCCCATGGACAATGTTTTTAACAGATGGTGGTTTAGTTCAGTCTTTAGAAGTGTCCTTTTATTCTATACAGCCAGGCTTAGAAATGGGTTTTATCAATTGTACAATTCTTGCTTTTTAGTCCAATATAATTCCTACTTGGTGAATTCGGGGCAGATCTTTTGGAACCGTAGTCATGGCCTTTAGAGATGAGAAGACCGCTAGCGTTTATTTAGCGTTTATTTAGCGTTCACTCCGTTTCTGTCCGAAGCCCTTCGTCGTGTGAAGGGAATGATGGTTCACACCCCACAAAACAAAATTCAGAGGCTTACAAAGAAAACTAGTTATACTAAAAAAGCTATTAAAATATTTTTTAATGGATTTGTTACATAGCAATATATTAGCTTATTTTTAAATACATTCTTGGTACTGTGTACTTGGTAGATACTCAGTTTCAGAACAACTCTTCCAATCAGGTAATATTACTGTCATTTTCAGACAAGGAAACTAGCATACGGGAAGGCTGATCGACTAGCCTGCCCGCAGACACACGCTTCAAATCAACTCTGTCCACCTCGAAAACCCAATATCTTAAAAGAAAGAAAGGAGGAGGTGGGGAAAAAGGAAAGAGGGAAGATGAGGGAATAAATATGAATAAAGGCTCAGACTATCATAGGCAATTCTAACAAGTTACCTTGGATTCCTATATTCTACACAAGAGGGATTTATGGTAGGCATGTCTGGATTTGACTAGTCAACCTGGAGGCGGGGGTGGGGCTAAGAAACTAGTGTCTTATGGGTAATGACAGGGAGAGATAGGAGTGAAGGGTGAGTGGCAGATCTCACCAAATACTCTTCAGCGGCTCAGAGGTCAACATCACATTTATTATTTCCATTCCGTATATGGGTTTCTTTACCTGTATTATGTGATGTTTCATGTTAAACTATAGGCTACATTGTATTTAAACAACTTTGATTCCATGAGATGCTCAACTAGAAGAACTTCAGTGAATTTCTTATAGGCAGCTACACAATTGAAATTCTTAGGACCTATTACATTGGATGAAAAAAGTTCAAAACTATTTTAAATTTATTTATAGGTTTTGCAGTATGTGGGATTCTGTGGATTCTGATAGGTTCGTATTATCTGCAAAGGCGTGCCTTATTAAAACAGCCAGCCAGCGGCACCCCGTTCCCACGCCACGCACAGCTCACGTGGTGCCTTTTGGGTCAGCTCTGCCTGCGTCACTTGCAGCTGATAAACACTTGTTGTGGGGCTGGAGGCATGTTTATGACCAACAGTGTGTTGTTTTTAATATTAAGAGAAATTTGCTATTTTTCTTGAGAGGCTGGATTAGAGGAGAAAAAGGAATAATGCTTGTCCTCTGCTTGGCAAGAACATATTTTTAGTTCCTCCAAACTTCCTGAATTGGCACTTCATTAATCAATATGAACCACCTGAGAGATTTTGGCTCAGGTGTGAGGCCAGTGCCGAGATGCTAAAATACCTCCGGTGGTTCATGGCCAAAAAATACAGCCATGGGCAGGGCTTAGAAATTGGCACACTCGCTGATGGGACAGTTGCCAAATCATAAAGAGCAGTGTGCTTGGAAGGGAGACTATCTCGGACATTTCTGTGATGGTCCAGTTATGAATGACAGAGACACTTGGCCCAAATGAATGGCTGATGCCGCTTCCTGCCACCTTAACAAAACTGTGAGACCTTGGTGTGGAGAGTTGCTGCTTGTTCAGGCTCAGTGAGAAAAAGCTTAATGTCTGTCATTCTCCTTCAGTCACTGGTCTACTTCTCTCCATCTAGCAGAAGGGAGATGGAGGGACGTGTCTATTTTGAAGCATTATATCACTCCTGCAAAGATCTGTTGATGTCTTTAAACCTTACCATCGAAATATTTATGAAAATAAAACTATCACCCTGGGGTGAGAATTCTTTCACTGGACTGCAAATTCAACTCTCCATGACCCACAAATAATATCAAGTTTCCAATACCAGGTCATCAAGAATACACCCAAGTAAAAGAGTGGTATAAAAATTATTTTTTTATTTAAAAAAAATGGTTACTTAGAAATGCAAACTCAGGGGTAAATTAAGGGACTGCTCTTTAAGAAAATCAATTACTGTGACATACATGATTTGAAATTTAAGCCAGCGAAATGTTTGTCGATGTGCACTGTCAGGAACTCCCACTCCAGGTCCATGTGGAAGAATGAAGGTTGATAAATTGCGGTTAATTGCTAATTAGATCAGTGGCTGGGAATGTTTCAGTGAAGGCTCATCAGCCCTTCAGACATTCAAGTATTTCAGGGTCAGTGTGATGATAATAATGGGAACATTTTTATTGTGGATTCCTTTACATTGTAAATTGGGCAAAAGACAGAGGAAGAAGTTAAGAACTACATTTAGTGACAGTAAGTTTTCACAGATGTCCTTTTAAACACCAAGCTCTCTCCCAAACCACAGGCCTTCTTGCACCCACTTAAAGTAGGGGGTTTCCCCGAGTAACCCGGGAGGCCAAGGCAGCCCCTTCCCCTCCATAATATTCACTTTATTAAAAGGTTTTTAAAAACTTTTTTAATGCCATAAAACCATTGCAGGTCAGAGGTCCCACAAATTGTATATATCCGCTGATTCCGAAGACACCCGAGAAATTCCTCAGGATCGGCCCATCCTTCGGGGTGTTCTCTCTGGTCTTTCTAGAAAGGAAGCCATTAACTGGAAACCTTCTATGAGGATCGTTACATAAGATGAAGAAACGTAAATTTAAAACATTCCTTACCTCACATTCTCCGTCAATGTAGGCTGTTGAAGGCCGGAGGGCGTTGTCACAAGGATGACACAGTCACTCCTTGCTCCTTTGGGACGCTGGTGTGTCCTTTTGCTCAGAGAGGCCTTGTTTCTTGTTGTGACCCAACGGTTATTCGATTTTTACCAACTGTACAATCACCTCCTAAGCCCCCGGGGATTTTACCATTCCTTTCTCTTCCTCTTGGAAAAAGATTCTTGAGAAAGACTTGGTAGCTGAAGGATGTGTGCTTGTTAAGAAGACAAAGAAGAACATGAAGTTATCCACAGAAATACCAGTGCAAGTCAAGTATCAGGACGAAGGTTAGAACAGAGAAGCTGGGAAAAATTAACTACAAGGTGAGAAATACTCCAACGTGAGAATGGAAGCAGAAATAGAGATCTTTAATCCACAATTAAAATCCAGTAACACAGAGGGGAAACACGGAGTAACAGGGAAAATGGAATTCATGCACATCTTAAGAGGAAATCTAGTCTGAGAGTGACACCACAGAGCTGGCAGGGATCCAAGCATCATTGGGTCATTGGTTCTTCTCATCAGAAGAACTTATTTGTTCACGAGAATAAATAAGTACACACTGACGGGTTTAAACATTGTGTCAGCCTATGAGCCGAAGGCATTGAAAAAGTGCACCGCTCTCCTTGCCACTCACCCTACATGATGCTAGCGCAGATAACGGGCCTTTGGTCACAGGAACATCTGTTGGGTGTTATCACTTGTCAAGTGCTGTCCCAGTTCCTAGGGGCTCAGTAGTGAGCCAGACCCGGGGGAGCCTTACGAACCTTCTGACATTTCTGTGATGGTCCAAGTACAAGTGATGCGATGGACTTCACAAGCGGATGGGAGGGCCCCAAGCAGGAGATGACCACTGAGACGCGTCATTTGAAATCGCAGTTGGAGCCATAAAGGAAGGGCACAAGGAACAGAGAAAGGGACCGGAGGGGGTTCCAAGCAGATCTTCAGGTTTGGGGCTTTTTGGGGAGTGTGTGAGTTGAGATGGAAGAAAAAGACGCCAAGGTCACAGGTGGAGGCGGGTCAGGGTGAGTTCCAACGCAGATGTCTCAGGCTGCCTGGGCGGAAAAGGCTGGACTAAATGAGTCAGACATGAAAAGGGATGAGCAAGTGTGGAATGAGGGCTGAAAATGCTGCTGAAAGGGACCAAACAGAAATACAAACAATGACGATGGGAAGCATCCAAGGAGAGAGAAGACTGGAGGCTGAGGGATGTCCCCTCGGACTCCAGGAGGGGTTCCCAATACCGTGCCCCAGCGCTTCCCAAGGTGTGGCTCCCTCAGCACCACCTAGGGACTTGTTTGAGAGACACATTCTCCAAACCCACCCAGTCTCAGTAAGTCAGAAATCTTGGGGGGCTGCGCCCAGCAACCCGATGCCCGCTGAACCCTGAGGCGCCCTGTTCTACATCTGACGTCTTACCACCCTGGAGGGCTAGCGTTGGGCGGGAGCTGCAGCAGGTTACCCTCTGCAGTGCATTCTACGCCGGGTAGAATAATGCAAACCTACAGTAAAGGCGTTTTCTTTCTGGATCCCATGTGTGGCCTGACCAGTTGTCAGGAAAAGCACTGGGGTCTGTATCGTGCCAATTTTCCATTATTAGTTCTGAGTTTCAAAGTATGTCTGCTTATTTGTGGTATTTAGCACATACTTTAGGTTAGATTTACAAGTATCACATGAGAGGCAAAATAATGTATAATTGGAGACTGACCGCTCATCTGAAAATACTTGTATTTGATACTTTCCTTTGGCACAGAAAGGATTCTACTTGAACTTAAAAGACAATGAAGTAGCCATGAGGACTGTTTAATAATTGAATGAAATGGCCAGAAAGTTCCGGTTTATGCCCCTGTTATTAGTATTTCAGAATCTACCTGCATGAAGTCCCACTGCCTGTGTCGTTCTGATGAGCCAGGAGCCAGGAGCACACAGGTGCAGGTTTTGTGAGTTAAATTTCATTCTTCAAAAATGAAGTGACGAGTGGCCTTCAGTGGCTCTATCTCTTGACAGCATGAGGGTCAGGAACATAAATCCAGCAGGACCCTGTGAATACTGTAGTGGAGTGAAGACAAAATAAAGGAATGTGCTCGAAGTGCCGGGTGCCAGCCGGCCATTCTGCCTGGGTCGGCCGTAACTTTGATGAAATTTGTGCATGATGAACATTAAGAAGCAAAATTTGCCACATCCTAGTGAGACAAGTCCACGTCCTCGCCCAAGTGTCCACAGCCTCCAAGCGTCCTTCAGAGCCAACAGCCCAACTCTCCACACCACAGTGCCCCAGGTCACTGCTAGGTCACCGTCGGACATTCCTCACCTCTCAGCCTTTCGTTCCCCTTGTCTTCAAAACGGTTATAATATTAGCACCTCCCACGTAACACTGTTGTGAACGTTAAGTGACATGGTACCTATAAAATGCTTAGACTGGTGACTGGTGCCCGACACTGCGTTCATGAAATGTTTGTTTTTATCATTGTTGTACCCATAACAAATTTAATGTTTTACATTTAAAAATGAAACCCATGGAATTACGTAGTGCTGAAATTAGTCCTTGGTCACCTGTGAAGGACTCGTCCAGCAGTATTGCCAAAATACCTTTGACATGTGAATCGCAGCTCATTTTAAAACTTAGCGCATAGATTTCGTCCAAGGACCCCCGTGGA
This sequence comes from Mormoops blainvillei, assembly GCA_004026545.1. Taxonomy (NCBI): domain Eukaryota; kingdom Metazoa; phylum Chordata; class Mammalia; order Chiroptera; family Mormoopidae; genus Mormoops; species Mormoops blainvillei. The sequence continues at coordinate 27,645 of PVJD01006292.1, forward strand.
CTCGCGCGGTAATGCGGTAGGAGGCGGGTTTCAGCCGCCGGGGTAACCCCAGCCGATTGCCAGCAACCGACCGGGGGGCCTGCACGGGGAGCTGCGTCTCCTCTGGCCTTCCTGCCCGTAGGTAGCAGCAAGATACCGTAATGGCTTCATCCGTCTGGTGTGCACCTGGCCCTCCGCGCCCAGACCTTGGCTCCCCGTGATGTCACTCTTTGATCTTTCTGCTTCTAATGTCCATCTGTTGTGTGACTGTGCCTCCCAGCCTGAAGCACAGACGTGTGAGAACGAACACGCCTCATTTAACATGAAAAACTGATTATTTCTATTAAATAATGTTTAAAAATAGACATGGTCTAATAATTTCAAGAGATTTGGAGTAGATTCACGAGCAGTTCAAAAATCTATTTGTTCTCTTGCCTGCGGCTGACCCAGCAGAAAAACGAAGCATGACACCTCTCCATTGGCCACAGCCCACACTATAAAATAAAAATAAATTCTGAACGCCACCATGGATCCCACTTCTCAATCATTTTTTTAAACGCGGAGGAAGGAAATGGCTTGTGGACTCAGCCTGGAAACTGTTCTGCGAGGATGGAGTGAGAAGGGAAGCCGGACACGTGGGCTCGAGGCCTGGAGGAGGGGCGCGCAGCGGCACTGAGGCGCCCGCTGTCGGGCTTTCTGACGCTCGACTCCCCCATCCGGCCGAAGGGGAAGAGCCGGTTGCGGTCGGGGCTGCGGGCAGGAGAGCAGGGGCCGCTGGCGCTGCGCACATCTGGCACGCAGGTGTCCACGTGGAACCTGCCATCACTCCGGGAAACAGTCAGATGTTGTCTTTTTAACGGAGAACGGTGCGAGGACGGGTGGGATGTGGTGTGAGATGTCAAGCGTGCAACATGTTCATTAAAGTCAGCGTTGCTGTTTGACTTCCTTCTGAGTTAATTTACTCTGTTGAAAACGTTTCACGAACGTGAGGCCAAAACCAATGCCTTGCCCTCCTTTCAGAATCGCGTCTCTGCGGGAAACTGGTGAAAAGCAGGCTGTTTTGAGTTTCCCTCACTGAAAACCTTACTTAACTTTAGTTACGAAGAGATCAAGTGCTTTTCTGGCTTGCAAGAAACAAAAGATTCTCAGAAAGATTACTGATCGCAGAGCTTGAAAACGGACTTCCAAGAGCCCGTTCCTTTTGACACATAAACGGACCCTTTTGGACCACAGTGCAAGTCGTCTGGCTCCTTGAGTCGCACGGCTGGTGCCCTCGCCCCCGCCCCCGCCCGGCTTCACAGTATCTGCCTTCAGCTCCTCTCGGGGAGGCATCCACTGTTCAACAGAGATGGCCCCATAGCCCCGGATCTCCCCATGGCGAAAATATAGGCACAAAACAATGGCAGCGCCAAACACTTTGTTAGGCACAAGAGGCCTGGTCGCTCTGGGCTTTAGCACCTCCAAGACAGTCCTTTGATTTTTTTCTCCCCCTGCACATAAGTCAGGGCCATGCTTGCACGCTGTTTGTGGGGTCTAGGAAAAGGTCACGTACTCCTGGCCTTCAAGAAACTCAGTGACGCACATAAAGTCAGCCTCTGATAGCAGCCTTCTGCGGAGAGGACTGTCCACAGGCGACTGGCCGCTCTCGGCACAGCCCGAGCAGGACCTTTGCCGGGGAGTCCAAACAGCGGAAGCTGTTGGCCGACGGGCAGTCTGAGTGCCCTGCCCTTCCGGCCTCTTCCCTTGGGCCAGGCTGAGAGGTGCTCTCTGGGCCGGCTTCCCCACCCCCGCCCGGAGGACTGACTCTCAGCCCCTTTCACATTCAACCATTGCTCTGTGGTTCCGCTGAAGGTTACACGGGTCCCCATTGCGTTCTTTGCACACTGATTCCTAACCAGAGTGACGTGCGTGCGTGCGTGCGTGTGTGTACATGTGAAGGATATTTTAGAAATGCGGCTGAGTCCCTGGGTGTCACGGCATATCAGGGTACTGGGGCATCATCTGGAATTTGGGCCTCCCGTCCACCCTGAGCCATTTGTCTGGAGAGCTCTGCCCTGCGATCATTCCTCTCTTTCCCCTACGTGACCTCCTCGCACCCAGTGTCTCATCCCTTCTGCTACTTTGGTTCTAATCCGAGGGACTGAGACTCATGCTGCTTTGAGCCACGCCAGGGCCCCCGAAGTTCTGAGATGCTACCTATGCTTTCATTTGTTTGGATACATTTTGCAGTTGTAGCCTCTCCAGGGTCATTTCTTGAAATGATCATATGGTGGTTTTAAGTTTGGTTAAGGGCGTAGATTTCAAAGACTGATTTAAATGCTCCACCAACCTTGCATTTCTGGGGTAACTCCTACTTGAAGCGATGTATTATTTTTTTATGTACTGCTGGGTTTGATTTGCTAATATTTCGCTAAGGATTTTTGCCTATGTATTTATGACTAATATTGGTAGTAATTCTTTTATTTATAATATCTGTATTTGATTTGGTATATTAAGGCTTGTGTAGCAAATGAGATGAGCAGTGTGCCCTCTCTATTCCCTGAAAGAGTGTGCTCAAGATTGGCAGTGTCTCTTTCTCAAATGTTTGATGGAATTCACCAGTGAAATCATTTGGACCCTCAGGGGTTTTTTGAAGAAAAAATCTTTAATAACAAATTCAATTTATTTACAACATATAGAGCTATTCAAATTTTCTATTTCTTTTTTAATTTGTTCTGGTGATTTGTATCTTTCATAGTTCTTTCTATTTCAGGCATGTTGCAAAATCCATTAGTGTAAACTTATTCATAATATTCCTTTGCTAGTCTTTTAGTGTCTATAGAGATCCCTTAATTCATTCCTGACACTAATAATTTATTATCAGCTTTGCTAGATATTTAACAATTAGATTTTTTTCAGAGAACAGCATTTGCGTTAAATTGATTTCCTTGGATGTCTGTTTCATGTCTCACTGACGCCTGCTTGCAGTGCTGTTGTTTTCCTCTGACCTTGGGTTTAATTTGCTGAGCGTTTTTGTTTTTGTTTTTACTCCTTAAGGTGGAAATACCTGTAGTGATTTTACACCTTCTTATCGATGGCATAGCCATTTAAAAGTATAGCTTTTTAGAAACACTGCTTTAGCTGTATCCCCCATATTTCTCTATATGCTTTCATTACCATTTAGTTATAATTTTGTGCAAAGTACCTTCCAGGTACTTGTATGATTTTTTTCTTTGCCTCGTGGGTTATTTTGAAGTGTGTTGCTTAATTTAAAAGTATTTGAAGATGTTATAGGTAATTTATTGCTTATAATTTCCAATTGATTACCATTGTAAGAAGGAAGCATACTCTGTGTGTCTCTCATTCTTTGAAAGATACTAAGACGTGCTTTATAGTCTGTAATGTGGCCTATCCTGGAGAATGTTCCACGTTCATTAGGAAATACTACTAAAATTGCCTACATATTATAAATAAATATCAGTCGGGTAAGACCCACTGTTAGTGTTTCTCAGATCTTCCGTATGCATCCCATCGTCTCTGCTGTAAGCTGTGTTTTACAGCAGATGGTCTCCCACTGTCAAGGAGAAGGGGCCATGCGTGCGTGGGAACACCAGGAGGCAGGAATCACAGGACTACTTTAGAGTCTGTCTGTCACAGTCTGTAGCTAAATAGTTTTCCTGTAAGTATCATATATTTGGTTTTTGTGCCTTTATCAAGCCTGGGAATCTCTACCTTTTCATTGAAATTATTGGTCCATTTACATTTAATGTAGTTATCATTTTGTTAACCTTCTCTTTTAAAATTCTATTTGTCCTTTCTTTGTACTTCCTTTCCTAGAATCATTTAGGTGACACATATAACTTTTGTAGCCAGTTTTATGTCTCATATCGACTTTCAGACATTTCTTTACACAATTTCATGTTACTCTATGATTATAATATATATCTATAACTTACCGCAGATTGCCTTTAAATAATATACTGTTTATACTTCAAATAATATACTCTGCATTATGTTATATATATTATCTACTGTATGTTATGTATTATATACTTCAAATAATACACTATTTTATACTATTTTACAGCCATTGTAAGAACCTGATAACAGTTCCTTACATTTCTCTTTCCTACTCTTTGTCCTCTTCTTGTCCTATATTTTAATTCTATACACCCCCAAATCCTTCAGAAATTAAGCTCCTCTGTCAAAACCACAGCTTTCAGATGTTATCTTTGAGATGCAGCTTTTCGTTTGGTGAAAAGCTCGTGGGCCTTGGATGATTTGCTTGGGTCTCCTGCCCCCATCCCCTTCTCTCAGCAGCTGCCATCTCACACTGGGAAAATGCCCCGTGTCCATCCAGGGCAGTGTTTCATGCCCCTGGCCTGTTTGCTGCATCGACTTGTTTGGCCATTAAGAGAGCAGTGGTGGCGGGTTCACACCTTCTGTGTGCCTGGGACCCTGGAGAGTTCCTGCCTCCCGATCTGGCACATACACATCTGTTCAAAGTTCTGCTCCTTCTGCCCAACCGCTCCTACAGTGGACTTCCCCGATCTTACTGTCACTCCTCTAAAGATGATTGCAGTTGTTGGCTTTTCTTTCCTAGTAAGAGTTAATTATTTTGTGGAAATCAGCTTAGTTAGCTTTGTTTGCATCCTAAACTAGCCGATAGTTCAGAAAAATCTATGATTTTATAGATTACCTAACTTTTGCATTTCATGGTGGGAGCAATTATCTCTTGGAACTCTCTATAACCTAACTGGAAAAGGAAGTCCAAGAACTTGGACTTTTTAAGAAAAATAAAGCCAGGAAATTATTTTTCTTAATTTACATTCAGCCTTGTTATAATTTCCCCATGGACAAGATCAAGGAAGCAAAACAACATATGTTAATGTTTCAAAAGTATTATTCTGGTCCAAAGATTAAAGATACAGAAAAATTGCTCTCTTCTAATTAGTCAAGTCTATATAAGTTTATATTCTTAGAAAATATGAACTTTAGAGTTATTTGCTGGAATGGAGAGGTGGATTTCTGGACTTGTTATAAAGAGGACAAGTGGTAGCAAGTAAAGTGTAGGTATTTGAGAGTATTCATTGATGTAAAGCCCTAAAAATGTGGCTTCGTGAGCCACAGTTGTTTTTCAATTACTGAAGCCTCAGTCCATGTTTAATAAGAATATGTAGGTTGTTTATTAAAAGCCTTAATAAAGTATGTAAAACCAGATATAAATATAATAATGATATTGACTGAGTTGAGAAACATTTATTTTTACTTGCCTAAATAACCAGAGAGAAACTAACCATGTTCTCAGGTATATATAATAACTCCTCCCATTTCAAGCAAAGGTATTAATTTCCTTTTGAGCTATGTTCACTTAAGTTGACTGATTTTTTTATACTTTTAGCCATGATGTTTCCCATGGAATAGTTTGTGTTTGTTATTTTTAAGATGATAAGCCAGTAAGATCACCACAATTAAAAATAGCATCTATATAATTCAGCAAAAGTTATTCAGACTCATTTCATAATTATCAAAGACTGCTGATGATTTAATGCATAAAGAAACTAAAATCTGAAACTGCCCAGCACCTCGTAAATCCATCTTGCTTGGTATTTAACTCTGTTTTATTACTGTGGCCTGTTGTATTATTTGTGTTGGTCTCCGTATATAAAACAGGGTCCAGCACAAATAACACTCCTTTTTTATTAGAAAATCTTTTATTACAAAATCATAAGCATGTAATTCTGTAACATAACAATATCCCACTCAAGCGTAGCATAGGACACTTTAGGTGAAATGTTCAAGTTGAAACTATACATTTTGACACCCGTGTTATTCCCCTACCAACCACACTCAAGCAGCGTTACTTCTGCCGGATGCTGTATGTTACACTTGATCTTGAATGGTCATTTAGTTGGCGGTAAGTTAGGAATTCCTTTTTTCCATCCAAGCAGAGATCAGATTTTTAGTTATTGTTTATCATTCTTTAAATTGTCACTCATTTATTTATTTGACCAGTTGACCTTGTCCCTGAGGATGTCGTCCCTGAAGGGCTCCGACTTCATGCGCTCATCTCAGTTGCTGTCCCGCCGTGACTTGCCCCTCTCCCATTTGGCAACGGAAACTTAAGGCTTAAGGCTGAAGTAACGGCAGTGCACTGCCGCCGGCCGCCTTACCATTCCGGCTTTGGGTGACTCTTCAGTTTAGTTTCTGCAGGCTGTCTAGACATCCTGGGAGCATAGTTGTGCATTTAAAAACTGTTCGTATGATCTCCTCCAGAACATCTAGGCGATTTTAGCAAATGATTTTTCCAACTATGAATGCCACGTTGCCTGATTCCATAATTTCTTCATGCGCACCTCCTCTCGTGCCCCGCCCCCATTACTGAGCAGGGGCTGCACCCCCAACCTAAGGCCCACCTCTTGCACCCACCGCCTCAGTCCCTTGGCTTCCGTTTCTCTCCATCACCTGTGGTGGCTGAGCCACAGGCCTAGTTCCACAAATCCCATCAAATCCCATGAGAGTTATATTTCTACGCAATTGTGCAGACTGGGGGCGCTTTCAGTTTAGGAAGAACACCTTAAGTGATTCGGCAGGGCCGAGCAATCTTTCTACATTTCCACGGTCAGCTACCTGTTCCATTCTCCAGGGAGACACGTTCACACCTTCCCTTTTCTGAAATCATCAACACACTGAGTGCTAATGACCTGCCTCTGCTTTCCCTGAATAAAACGACAGCAGGGAACAATGACCTCACTCCTCCCCACCCTCATGGCCTTGTCTGCCCTTGGAGTAGACAGGGTGCCCTTGCCTCGTGACAGTGCTACCACGTGTGTGCGGGATCCCTCCCCCCGACACAGCAGAACCTGCCCCTGTAGCCCCGCTGCTCTCCCACAGCATTGGTGTCCCCTCTCCCTGCCCCAGTGGCCCATGAAAGATCTGTGACAGCGCTCTGCTTAATGTCACTCTGGCACCTTCTCAGCAGAGCACCATGCATGCAGGCACAGGCCCAGAGGGGTCACCGGGACAAGAACACGCCCCCATGGCCAGCCTCGGTCGTCCATGGGCCCTGGAGGGGCAAAAAAGGTCTGAAAGGCTTCGGTACTCTGGTTTTCTTTTTTAAGTTTTTGAAATAATTTTAGACTTACAGAAAAGAATAATCTTTTCAACAAATGGAGCCGAGCCAACTGGATGTCCACAAAACAAAAATGACTTTGAAAGGGGACTCTCTCCTTTACCCTCTGCGCTCTGTTGTTACTTGGTTCCAATCGGTTGATAATCAATGTAAGAATTGATTTTGGACTCTCAGTTGTCTTTCATTGACTTATGTGCCAATGCTATATTTTCTTAATTACTACGAGTTTATGATAACTTTGAAATTGGTAGTACAAGTCCTCCAACAAAATTATTTTGGCTATATGTCCTTCATATTTTCAGACATGTTATGATCATTTTCTCCATGTTGACAAAAATGAAAAAACAAAACCCACGAAAGATTCCAGCTTTTTTATAGGCATTGTGTTAATTTTTACATTAATTTTGGTAGAATTGACATCTTGGTAGTACTGAGTAGCCCAATCCTTGGATATATATTATTTCCGAATCTGTTTAGATATTCTTTCATTTATCTCTGTAATGTTTTATAGTTTTCTGTATAAAAGTGTTTTACTTCCTTTCTTAAATTTATCCCTAAATTTTGTTGATGTTGTTATGAATGGAATTATGTTCTTAATTTTATTTTTAGATTTTTTTAGCACTAAGATATAGAAATAAAAGTGAATTTTTGTATGTTGATCATATATCCTTCAACTTTGTAAGATTTATTTTATTTTGTGTATGTGTATGCGAATGTATTCCTGGGGAGTTTATCTAATAAGATCATGTCATCTACAAATAAAGTTTTTCTTCTCTCTTTCTAACTTGTATATCTTGAGGATTTGTTTTTTCCCCCCCTTTTATTTCTACTATTTTTTTTTTTTTTAATTACAGTGCCTGTGTTTGAATCCCAGCTTCCCTGAATACCACGTGAACCTGGGAAAACTACTTTATCTCTCAGAATCTCCATTTCCCCATCTATAAAATGAAGTTAGTTATGATTAACACCTTCTTGAAAGTGTTGCTAGGCAGATCAAATGGTTAAACACACACACAGTGTTAGAAGGATGTGTGGTGTTCTATACATTCTCAATTAATATGAGCTTTTATTAGTTAACAGCAAACACATTTTAATTGTGTCCATACTTCTTTTAAATGCCCTTGGCCTGACCTCTAAAATCTTCATGGTGGCCAGGCCCACGCCTGCCCTGAGATGACGCTGCGGGCTTCAACCAGGGCCGAGGTGAATACGTTGGAGGCCCATTTTTTCCGCTCTTCTTCTTATATCCATCACATCAGAAAAAGGCAACAGAAACTGGCAGAACGATATAGTTTCTTAAGAATATTTCTAGTGTATAACTATTCAAAAGTCTCTTGTTTTTATGAATAAAGTCTGTGAGTAAACTCTGAAAGGGAAAAATATTAAAGTTTGCCTAGAACCTTCAATAAACTTTGCTTATTAGTCCTGGCAATAAAAGTAATGCAACAAAAATACAAGTATGTCTAATAGAGTATAGAAAAGTAGAGGCATTACACCGCGGTGCCGCGTTAGTTAGTGGTGGTGCATGCTGACTTTGGGAAAGTTTAATTTTTATTAGGAAAACCATCAGCCTGTGCCAAAATTTTGGCTCACCATTTTTGTATTTTTTACTTAATTTCAAATATATATATATATGTAATTACAATATATCATATTATTTGTAGTATAAGAGCATAGCACACATGGTAACTTTGAAAAACTATTAAAAGTGTTAATTTTATGTCCCAACAATAATGTTACAGTGGGTTTTAATCAATTGTGCATATACAATTTGTTTTCGAGAAATAAAATGTTACTTAATGTCCAGTGGGTCAAAGAATATAAGTTTATAAGACAGGGTTTGGTGAGGTTTCCAGCACTGATTAGCATATGAAAATAAATGCCCCAGGCAAAATGACATTATTATATAGATATCTTTTACAAGAATAGATTTTCGTGGTGGAATTTCTGCCAACAAGACAGCAGACCAGGTTGTATCAAACGGCCGTCTACTCTCCGTGTCACATGGCTGGTCTATGGCTTGACTGTAAAGAACACTTCACAAAATTAGTGATGGAATCCGAGTTCCTGTCATGACTTACAGAACATAAGTTCCAACATCCTTATGGAAACCGGTCACTAGGAACTTAACAACCACGGAGCGCAATGAGCGCAGCCGAAGCAAACAAACGTGCGTAGTTGCCCCCCCACCCCCACACACACACGTAGGACTGCGTGCGGGTTTCCCACTCCTCCCGATTCCATGAAAAGGAGATTTCCCAGACTCTCTCCAGCGGGAAAGTGTAAGAGGAATCCACCCAGTTTCCCCCTGCCCTCTGCTTCCTTTCTCTCCGTGAGATGAAGCACCATTTATCTGCTTGAAAGTTTGGGAGACAGAGCTGAGCGAGCCCTGCTGAGCACGGTCACGGTCCTCTCTCAGATCTGCCTTCTCGAGATGTGGCTCGTTCCCTCCAGGGTGTTGGTCACACAAACTGTTAAGGGCGCACGCTGCCGACAGCACCTGGAGACCCCATGCAGGCAACATCTTGGCGTCCTAAGCAACAACTCTGTGGCCCCGTGGCTGAACTTGGCCCCATCTGCCAGGTGTGGCATTGCCGTAGGCAGGCTCAGCTCCTCAATTAAAATCATTAATAAAGCTGGTGATAACAATAATAACGGAACCCATGCCTTCTGAGTCTACTGATTTCCACCTCATTGTATATGCAAACCTTTTGTCTATTAATACATTCAAAGTGTGGGTAATTTCTGATGCTTCTTGCATGAAAACAAGTAGGACCAGGCAAGCCCTCAGTGTTCTGTGCACACAGATTACATGAACCCACATCAGGGAAAATCCTACGTGCATGAACCTGTAACATACAGCTGCTCGGCAGCACACAGAAATGTACATGTGAACACGCCTGCTAGAGTCCAGGTGCTGTGTCAACATAAGACATTACTGCTGTGAGTCATTCTTTCTTCACAAACTGATTTGGGCCATTTTTCTTTTTGAATAGCTGCCTCAAGTGTGCCGTTCTGAGCTGGCGTCTTCAGACGACTCTGCGCTGGCAGGCGGGGCCCGCCGGCCCACACGAGCCCCGAACATGGCCGTGTGGACGCGGCCAGGCCGGACGGGGCCCGCTCCCTCACTTGGACTCCGCGTCCGGGGCCCTGGTTCTCTGGCGCAGCTTGGGTTCAGAGGTGTGTCAGACAAGAGTATCTGGCAATTCTAGGGCAGGAAACGTCCCAAACTAAACGGAACTGGGAAATCTCACAGGTTTCTGTGCCAGGACTTGCTGGAAAGCGAATGAGACAAAAAAAAATTTTTTTTTTAAAGCAGAAATGCAACTTTCACTCCTGGGACAGAATCAGACCTCGCCCCAGTCTTACACACACACACACACACACACACACACACACACACACACCACACCACCCCCCAACGCCCGTCAACGTTCAGGCGTTGCTTAATAATTATTCTCCCTCTGGATCACAAGCAACCTGACAAGAACAGTTCAAGAAAGGAGAGGGACCAAACACCAATGCCTAGAATTCTGCTCTAGCAACGTGTTAAGGAAAATCTTGGTAATAAATTGATTGCACGAAACAGCTCCGAGAGCCAAGAAGCACAGAAACTCCCAGGGCACCTTGTACAAAGGCTGAAGTCCTACAAGTTTTGTTTGGCACGAGCACCACCCTGCCAGACTCTCCGTCAGTGCCAGGTGAAGAGTAACCTACTGAGCCCCGCCGGAGCCCGGGGCACAGGCACAGTGCCGTGGACACTGAGGAACGGGCCGGGGAGCAGGCTGCAGGCCTCGGCCCCCTGGGCTGGTGTCAGGGGTGTTGGAGGACAGTGAGGGGCAGCCCTTCCTTCACTCCCAACTTCGTTACCTTTGTCACGTGGGTGCAGAGCCGCTGTGTCCACACGGAGGCCAATTGCAACCAAGTGTGGCAGTGGCTCACAGTGGACGGAGGGTCCCACCATATATAGAGAGAGATATAGGATGTGTCATAAAAATTGCTCAGGTGCCAAGTATGCACCACATTAAAGTATTTCATGCTGTCTCTACCCAGCAAATGGGATCTGGCCCCAGACTCGAGCTGGCTGATCCGCTTCTGACATATGCATAGGTGGTGTCTTGGGAGGCCCCGCTTAGCCAGGTGGAAGAGAAAATGGCCTCACGGCCCGAACAGCAGGTCAGTAGACCCTGCGCCACAAACCTCTTTTTCCGGAAGCCGCACATCCCTGCGCCAGAAGTTAGGGATGCCTGTTTGTCCGCTCTACACCCCCACACAACACAGCGCACGCCCTTCCACGTGGCCTTTCTTCTACTGCTTGTCCCTTTCCGTTCCCACTCTCTCCTGTAATGAATTCCAAAGCCAAGACCGCATTGCAGGCGCCCGTGAGCTCTTCCCCTTTCTCACATGAGGCATTGGACCCGTCCCCCGAAGGGTGCAGGCGTCACCCCGCGTGCAAAGCCCCATGAGAGCGGGGCTCCGTCTGTGCCTGTTCACCAGTGTAGCCCCCGGGAACGGCCTTCGGTGGGCACTCAATAAACACTTGTTGACTCATATCGAATTCGCTACATGTAGTTTTTATTGTCATGACTGTCATTTTCCACTACTGGCAAGTTTCTGAAACCCAGATCTGACCTGTCCTCTCCACCTCGCTCATTCTCCGCTCCCCCCGGGGCGGCCCCTGGCAGCCCACACGGCGAAGGCCCACCGACACCCCGCTTGCCCGCACCCCGGCTCCGCTGAGGACCGCCAGCCTGCAGGGCGCTCACGGGACTGTACTGAAGAGACCAACCCTCATACTTTTCCTACAGATATTTTCCAATGACAAAGCAGTATTTAAAATAAAATAAAAGGACCTTTGTAACTGGGAGAATGCGAGTTGGTACAGGTGACAAAATCAGGTATGGAGAGCTTTAAACCATTACCGAAGGTCATATCACTATTAGCAATTGTTCAATACATAATTGTTGTTTACTGGACTGTAGAAACAGAGAAGCACCTCGCCTTTTTTATGTATCTACAGATTCCAAAACATTTATGAAAACCCATCCTAAATTGATCCATGATCTTTGTATGCTTTAGTCTAGGAATGCCAAGAAATAAATGATGTATATTACCTGCCTGGGGTGTGTTATAAGAATGAAAGGGTTGAGTTCAGAACACTTCAGCAAAAACTCTCAGCGCCGGACATTCTAGCTCTGGCTTCCAAGGGTTTCTGGCTGTTTCTCTCCCACTGGGGAGACAAATGGTTATTAAACTTCTGCAATTAGGTGTAACATGAGGATTTAAGTGGACTCAAATTTTCAAAATTGTACCTTAGTTTTGTAGCTTGGTAAGAATTCGCCGCAATGAAACAGCACCACATGCAGCGGGGGCAGGAACACAGAGCTGAGGGCAATTAAATGTGTCTTTGAAAAGGTTTCTGGGCACCAAATTTTATGTCAGGTTCTAAAAGAATATAGAGATGAACAAGTAAAACTCTGTTTCAGGAAGCATCGAATTTATTAGCACAGATAAAGAACCCCCACAATGACACATAAAACAGAAAATTAAGAAGTGTTTCCTTTGAGTGGCTCTCACGTTGCGGCGAGCTAAGCGTCAGTCTGGGCATACAGAGGGCGGAACAGGAGGCAAAGGTGGGGAGAGAGAAGAGGGAGTGGAAGTCCAAGTTCACTCCAAGGGCAAGGCCCAGAGGTTACTCACGTGACTTCCGTTGGCAAGAACTTCGCCCTGTGGCCACTCCTGCTACGAGGGGCACTGGCAGTGCGCCCTCTGGCTGGCAACCCACGCGCCTGGCCAGGAGAGGGGTTTTAAGTTGAATTTTAACTAAGGTTTTTCTCCTGCAGCTATTGAGATAATCACACACATTTTTCTTTTAATGTATTCTTGCAGTGAATTGTATTAATAGATATCCTACTTGGAGCAATTTGGCATCTCTGAAGTAAACGTGATGTGATAGCTACATTATCTCTTGTATATATGTCTGGATTTGGTTTGCTAATTATTTGAGAATTTTGCATTTATGCTGATGCTTTTGATCAGTTAGATATTTACTTTTTTCTCATTGGCTTCAGTAGACTAAAGGAAAGAAAAGAGTAGACTCAATGGAATACAGATTTAAAGACATTAACGACAGAATAGCTATGATCAAGAAGAGAAGAGACTGTAGGTGCTGTGCGCACACCCACAGTGAATTAATTAGATGTGTGTGTTAATGGAAAAGAAAATAATTAACCCAGGGGCAAAATGAAATGATGGAATGAGTAACAGTTAGGATGACCAGGGAGGGCCTCATTACAGAGGGCTGCCGCAGAGAGCCCTGTGCGTTCCTGGGAGACGGCACTTCAGACGAGACAGCAAGGACCCAACCTTGGGTGGGTGGGGGGGGGGCGGTATGCAGCTACAGGTGGTTGGGTGTTCTGGTTGAACCTAAGATAAGTGCTCTGGTCCCCGTGGGCCACCTGGAAATGGGGAGCCACTGCAGACAGACAGGGAGTAAGGAAAGGACCGCCATGTTTTCCAGTGGGCCAGTCCTGTGCGGGGAACAGGGTTAGAGGCCCAGTCTGATCCCAGGAGTCCCCCATCTCATGGTCCTTGGTCCCAGTGTCCCCATCTCTAAGTCCCTTTACCATGTAAGGTAACATAGCCACAAGTTTCTGGAATTAAGTAGCGACATTTTAGTGGGACCGTCATTCAGCCTACCACAGCCAGGATTATTGCTAAGTTTATTCGGCCCAGCGGTTGCAAACCTTGACCAAGCACAAATCATTGTTATGTTAGATGCAGCATGATCTGGATCAAAGCACTAACACCAAATTTAAAAAAAGAAATCCCCGAAGGAGACTGGTCTGTAGCAAGAAAGGAGGAAGAAGAAATGAACTTGTAGGGGTTGGGGATCCCAGCTAAATTTCCTCATCCCCCAACCCCCACTTATCCTGGGGTAGCCGCGTTCCTCAGGGACGGCGGCCAGGCCCTACCCCCGACGTCCGTTCCCTCCCACTCACGCCTCGGCTTCCTTTGGGAGCTCTGTTTTCTTACTAAGGTATAATCAGCCTACGACATTACATTGTATTCACTGGGAAATGATCACCAATAGTAACTCTGAAAAGAAGACTTTACAACCATTATTTGAAGTTGATTTTAGTTATTCAATACATCCCAACAGGCTAACCACAAAACCAGGCTTAGTCCTGGGTGAGATCGTAATGAGCTAATTTGTTGGCTCTTCAGTTGATTTATTTTTATCTATTTCTAATGCCCCTCTTTTATTAATATTTACTCTTTGGTTGCAAACTCTGATCATTTTATATGTTTCAAATGAAGTTGTAGTGACATACGCAGAATGTAGCAGTGCCGTGAAATTCTGAGGAGCCATCGTGCCGAACGGGAGCCGAGCCCCTTGACCAAACCCAGGTCGAGGCTGGGAGGCGGGGCAGAGGCGGCCCTGCCAGCTCTCCGGGGGGCCTGCCAGGTCCGTGACAGCCACGGTCTTGGAGGCGTCATCCTTCTCAGCCTGTTTTTGTCTAGTACCTTCTCTTTGGAAGGAAACACACCCACGGCAAGTACACACAGACACACACAACCCTCAGGCGTCTCTAAGTGCATAACGAGGCCTTGTGCTCTGTTCTTCGGTTTTCTCTGGGCGATGATGTTGAGACAGTTTGAGCTCTACGCACCCCATTTACGTCATCATACGTAGGTACATAGATGCATTTATAAATACGTGTGAATTGACCATCTTTACGTCTCTTTCACAGAAACGTCTATTCAAACCCTTTGCTCATGTTCCGATTGGGTGGTTTCCATTGTTGAGCTGTCCGTTTTCCCTTGCACTGTGGATTCTCGGCCCCCCCGACGATTTTTTCAGTGCCGCAGTGTACACAGATGCCGGGGTGGCTCATAAGCTTCTCTGCGTGTTTGGAAGTGACTGTATGATTTTTCTTCTCAGTGCTATTCATCTTATTAATCATATTAACAGATACCCTAATATTGAATTGCACATGCATCCTTGGAATAAACCAAGCAGATGAAGTATTTTTCTTAAATAGCTTTAGAACTATTTTAAATCTTTGGAACATTCGGAGGACAGTACAAAGGGTTCCCATGTAACGCACACCCAGCTTCCCCCATTATTAATTTCTTAAATTAGTAGAGTGCATGCAGGACAATGGATGAACTAAGATTAACTCATTTCAGGTAAAACATATGCCATTAGCTGACATCCACACTTCATTCGGACTTCCTTAGGTTCTTTCTTTTTTAACCTAATGCCCTTTTCCTGTTTCGGAATCCTATCCATGGTACCACACTATGCTTCCTTGTCATCTCCTGGGCCCCTCCCCCCAGACATTCCTGGATCTTGGCGACCCTGGCGGTTGAGAAGGTCAGGTGTGACAAAGGAGGACCCTCAGCTGTAATTTGACAAAACCTGGGATTATATGTCCAAGAGCCGCCTGCAGAAACATGCCTGGTGACTGTGGGATTGGGGAGGACAGTTGGGGTGACCATATCATCTGTGAGAATGTGGGGGGGCTTGGGGGAAATGACCGTGTGCTTTGACTCTCTATTTTCATACAAGCGAATGTTGATGCAAATTTGTATTTTTTCATACAAATCTTCTAAACATGTACCTCAATGGTAATAGTGAACAAAAGTGAAAGTTACCACAAAAGAGCCATCCGAATGTTTTAGGGACACGGAGAAAAGAAGGTGGTGCCCCATTTCCATGGCAGCAGCTGCAGACCAGGGACACTATATACGGGCTTCGTGTACCTTGGATCATTTTTCAGTGCCGGCCGGTGACAACAGACTTTCCGCCTGTCTTTCTCCCTCATGCAATTCAGCGATTGCATTCCAGCCCTGGATGCTAGCTCCTTTTCGGGGCTTCAGAATAGGGTGGGGGGCAAAGAGCAAGACCGAGGGCAGCCACTCCAATCTGTCATCCCCTGGCCCATCGGACAGGGGTTCCCACCAAAGGAGGGAGGTGAATGAAAAGGGAGTGAAAAGTTGGATGTGTTTTTTTCCCCCGTTTGATTCAAATAGGGAATTCTTAGCTGTCTTACTCTCTCACCGGCTCATTCTACCACAAATGAGAACGAAGTGCACCCAGTCTGGCCCCTTTGGCCAGGAGAGGGAGCCGCTCCTTACCTCCCAACCCCTAATTCTTCATCTCTCCGGCGTCCACAAGGGAGGATGTCCCTCACTCTCTGCAGATGTCCCCTAGGGGGTCCCTGAATCCGGCTATCGCCCCAAGGCCTCTCCATTTGGTGGGGGAAGATCTCAGGAAAGAATTAGGCCTGACCTTCCTGAAAAGTCTCAAAAGCATAAACAAAATACTGAAGGCGCAGAACCGCGTGTGGCCCTGAGGTTCCCTTCCGGCTGGGAAGACATGGGCTCTGTGAGAACCTTCGCGAATGTTCATCCCGTAATAAAGGGGGGAGGCTCTTTTCGCTCCAGAACACGGGGCCCCCCTCGGAGCCTGCCAGGGGCCGCGGCCGCTCTCATCCCACAGGGGTTCAGCAGGACAGCTTCTCACGGGCTCCCAGAGTTCATTCCATTTGAAATTCTGTTTATTTTCCAGGTTTTTGCAATACGGGAGAGGAAATCGTGCTCCACTAAAAAGCTAGCTTGACATTATAGCAAGTTCAAACATTTTGTCTCCCTGCTGTGGATCTTAACTTTCCAACCTGGCGTTTCTGTGGCTAATTGATGCCAGCAAGGTATCGAGCTTTGGGCAACCTGGAAGCGGAGCCTGACAAGAGCCCTCGCACGGGTTTCACGTGCTCAGGGCAGAGTCAACACACACACTTACCCTTTGTCACACCTCGCTAGCTCTGTATCCCCTTCACTCACACACCTGTGACCACTCGTTTCCTAAGAAGAGGCTTTGTCCTGGCCACCAATGAAGCTCAGTGTGTGGGTCTCATTGCTAAGCGCATGCACTGATTTTTCAAGACCCCGCTGGAGCAGAAGATGCCGGGTTTGCATCAGCAGCCGGCCCGCATCTGCCCGGTCCCGCGCCCGCAGTTGCTCTCGAAGGGCCTTCGTGGACGGTGCATCTGCCAGCCGGTGGGCGTGCTCTCTGTAGGTGGAAGAGTTTGTGCTTTTTCAGCAGGAGTACACAGGATTCTGCTGCAGGAAAAAGGGGGTTGGGGGGAAGCAAGAAAGCACCTTCTTCTTCCACAAATGGGCTGCAAGTGTCCTTCCGTGGGCGCATTGGGTTGCGAGTGCTGCTTTGCTTCCAGAGGCTGGCAGGGGTCACCCCCATGAGGCACGGGACCGAGGGGGGGGGGTTTCTCCCCCTTGACCCGTCTAGTCCCCCGACCCCCATGCGTGCAGACTCCAGTGCGAGTGCAAACAGTGAAGCCAGAACAAATGTGCAGAACGACACAGCCAAAGCTTTTCCTGAAGCATCTGGTGTTAAAAAAATTATTGTGCAAATCAATTTTTACCATTCCGTCCCCTCTTTTATTTCCCTTTCTCGCTGCATACAAACTCATCGTTGAGTTTTTAAAGCGTATTCAGAAGCGAGCCACCTTGTTCTGGTCATGGTCCGTGGGAAGGGTAGACCAGGTTTTATAGCCTCGCCGAACATACAGGTGTCCTGGTGAAAATAAAACCACGCACTCTTGGCAGAAATCAGAACAGCGGGGCTAAGGACGCCGACAGATAAGCAGTCGCTGGTTAGAATTGAATACAGCTCTCAGCATGACACAGGCGGAACGTCCTCAGAAGCAAAGGCGGCTTAGGCGCAGGATGAAGGAAATAGTCCCTGGATTCTGCTCATGAGTCGTTCCCACAAATAATTCAATTTTTCACGCAACTAGATGCCTTGGGAGAGAATAGCACACAACTCACAGGATTTATCTTTAGTTTGTTTGCTTGTTTGTTTTTGTAGTTTTAATGCCAGTGAGAATTAAAAGGACAAACGGATACACCCTGGATTGCCGCTCATTACCTGCTGACGTTAGTTGCACTGTTAGATCCCGTTTGAAAATCTGTGACATACGAAATGACAAGACTCTAGTGAACGTCCCGGACAAAGTGACTACACCAGCCTATTCACAGCCTGTCTTACTGGAGTTGGCAGGCTCTCAGGGATTTTAATTTTAATGTACTGGCTTTTTGTCCCCCTGATTCATCAAGGGAAGCCATGTAAATGACTATTTTATTTTAATGTGGAAATTGTTTCACTAACTCATGTGAAATAACAAAAGTTCTGCTACTACTAGCTAATAGTTATGGATGGTTCGCCTTGGCGAGGCCCTGTGCTCAGCTGCTCATTTCCGTTATCTTCTTCAAAGAACCGTGGCTGTCCCACGGTCTCACTTTACTGTCCGTGTCTAACGGAGGAGGAGATTCAGAAACTCAGCCCGGGTCCATCCAGAGCATGGGATCCGCTCACGCTACGGCCCCATATGCACACACACCCTTCCTGTGTGACTGACGTCTGTTGCGTGAAACAACGCCCAAGATTTCATGTCAGAAATCATACGAACACAGCCAGTGCAACTCCCCCAACCTGCGCCCCCATGTTCTGTGGGTTCTCGTTTGTAAAATTGCATCAGCTATATACTGATTTGTTGTCTACTAATCAGTATTTCCTAGTGGCTCATCTGCAGCTGCCTCCTGCACTTCTTCCTGGCCCCGTCTAGGCTAAAACATATTGTTCCCTTTCTCTCACATTTAAAAATGCCTTCTCTAAACAGGGGTGTCCAACCTGTGGCCTGTGGGCTGCCCGCAGCCCAGGATGGCCGTGAATGCAGCCCAACACAAAATCCTAAATTTACATAAAACACTATGAGAATTTTTGGGAGTACATGTCACAGTGCATTTAATGTGTGGCCCAAGACAAGGAAGGCTGCTTCTTCCAGTGTGGCCCAGAGATGCCAAAAGGTTGGACATCCCTGCAAAAAGTGATTATTGTATCCCAAATCTCCCCTTTAATCTCTATTTGGGAGTACTCTGTCATAATCATTATAAAACATTTCTCGTTCCCTCAGAACTGTGTTCAGCTTAAACTCCTTGCCTGGTCACACGCTTCCTAGCCCGTAAGTGCTGCAGCGTTTGGGTCATTTAAACTGGAACTGTTCAGAGAGGGGCTTACAAGAGCTGGCATGTTGTGTTCTCACGGCATTTTTAACCTTTTCCCTCACAAGGAGTTCTTTCTCAGTTTCCCCACATTAAGTGTAGCTTACTTAGAGCTATCGCCAGTCATAGCAGCACTGGGCGGAAGTGGAAGTATAACCATCGCCGACTTACTGCGATCCTCTGTTTTTAAAAAGCGAAAGAGCTAAGTGCAAAGATCTGTTGCAGCCCAACTTCCACTGTGATCTTACAAGAACTTCTCCCATTCCACATGTATTTATTGTGATTTCCAAGTACACCGCTCAGTGACATTCAGTGAGGTCCCGGAGTTTCGCAACTCTTCATCAGTGTCCATTTTCGGGTTATTGTCACTGTCCCCAACACTTATCAGTAATCACTCCCTATCCCCTGTCTCTCAGTCCCTGGCAACCACTCATCTAATTTCTGTCTTTATTAAGTTACCTGCTATGGGCATTTCATGTAAGTGAAATCATACAATATGTGTCCTTTTGTGACTGGCATCTCTCCCCGGCATCTTTTCAAGGGTCCTTCGTGTGGTAACATGTATCAGTCCTTAGTTCCTTTTCGTGGCTGAGTAATAGTCCATTGTATGGCTAATACCGCATCTTCCTTGTTCTTCAGTTGATGGACATTTGAGTTGTTCCCACTTTTTAGCTATTATAAATAATGCTGCTATGAGAAATCACTGTTACATAGTAACACTATATTTTACCTTTTGAGGAACTGCCAAACTGTTTTCCAAAGTGGCTGTACCATTGTATCATCCCACCAAATTCCTCCATTTTTAAGGGCCCTTGTTTTCATGAAGATGCGCCGACTCCGGCGTCAGGGCACCCTCGGGCGTGAGTGCGTGGTGCCTCCAGCCGGCCATTCATTCTTCCACCCCCGCGCACTCCGCGCATTGCCAGAGCGCCCTCTAGCGCAGCCTGCGAATCCGAGCCCCGTGTTCTTTCAGCTTCTCTGACTTCCCCGTTTTCAGTCCTGAACTCTCCCGGTCACTGTTTGAATTTTTAGCATCACAGCGTCGGTGCCATGTCAGTCAGCTTCCTTCCCATGGGGGCTGTGCTTGTCCTCATTTTCTAAGTTACACTGAAGGTAAAACATCCCTTCCTGAGTCATCGTGAGAGTGAAACACCAAGGCCCCGGCCCCTGCCCTGTCCCTCTAGCTTGTGTTTTGCAGCTATAAATACAGATGTTAAGTGAGTTAGGGGCCTTGCTTCCAATTAAAAGTGAAAACAATAGAAGGGGAGTGATGGACTTGATGGTGGAAATCGTCATTCTCTTTTCCTTAAATTTCATTTATACTATCTAACTAATTACTTAGAGTAACAATAAGGAGAGAAAGAATTACCTAAAACTCAAAGGATATCTCTACTTTAACATTTTAAGAGACTAATAATATGAACACTTTTCACAGACTCGGTTCTATTGTTTTTAACTGAATTTCAAGGCACAATATGATATACAGAAGACAAAAATATTAAACCCTGAGTCAGCTTTCTAACCCACACACTCCCCGGAATTTTTCTGGTTTTCAACAACTCAAGTAATAAGATTTTACCATTTTCAGTTGGTGGTAATTCTACAGTTTGGTGATCCTGCAGGGTAGAGGTTTTATTTATTTATTTTCTTTTGCTATTCAATTGGATTAGATATTAACATGATCAATTTCATTTTGTTTAACATTTTTACTAAAAATTGCATAAAGGCACATGCATATTCCTCCCTTTTAGTTAATGTACATGATTTTCTTTCTTTTGCTTTCCTCACATGTCTCAAGATTTCCTCAGGTGTTAGTTTTAAGATTTGAGAAGCAAAGAACAAAATAGGAAGAAAATAAGCCTCGCCGAGCCCCAGTCGCAGGGGGAGGCGTTGACTGGGCCCCTTCGTAGACCCTGGCAGGCAGTGGGGACGCTGCGGCCAGTCCTGCCCCATGGAGCTGCCCCGGGGCTCAGCGGCGAATTTCACTGTCAAAGAGACGCTGTTCAGAGGTGCTTTGGGGGATTAGATAAGAGGGGGGACTTCAACCATAACTTTATAAAATACCCAAGGTGACCAAGAATGATAATTATGTAAGCGGTACACGCTCCACACATGTTTTGCTCCTTTAGTCTCACTTTATTTGTCCCCAAGCACAGACTACGGTGCTACCCAGGAATTTATAGATTTTGGGGGGGAAACTGGTATTTTTGAAATTGAAACCATGCAAATATTAACCTTCAGGGACCTGTCGCCTCTTTGCTGCATTTAGGATTTCCACATCCAGCGCCCTGCAGCGAGGCTGTGTGAGATTCCACAGCTCCCCGAGGTCTGATTTCTGTTTCTCAGGTTTCCACCGAGTTGTTTCATTGTCGAATAGAGGTCAGAGAAAACAAAAATAAAAACAAAATGAAACAAAAATCAAAATTATCTGGCGCGTAAGTACTATTTGGAAAGAACGAAGAACATTCACTCATCAGTCTCTCACGATAATGAAACTAGAGAAGAATTTTAGAAAACTGGTTTCTAGAACAAGTGAATAAAGTTTAAAAACTGTGCTTCGTTTCTTTTTATAACATAGTTTGAGATTAAACATTTATGTTTTATTTCTAATGAGTTATGATAAGTATAATTAACACTTTAAAAAAGCTTTATTTAATTCATAAATGTAAGCATATAATAATACAAGTACATATACTAAATATGTATATTCTAGGAAAGTACATGTGATAATATAGCAAAAATTAGAATAAAAGGTGTTATTTAATCCCCTCTTTTTTCTAAAGAAGTACATGTATTTCCAATGTAAGTGATGATTTTTATCCATGATAATGTACTAAGTGGTCCCCTTCATAGTTATTTGCATATCAATCCATTTTAAATTTTGGTTATAAAATGAAAAATATGTGCATAGTGTATTTCATATGTTTATGTTCAGAGGTTTTCTGAACCCAAGAATGTTGGGTATTCAGTAAACTTCCATCTCTTTAAAATGAGTAATCCCATCCAATCCGAATTTAGAAATAAACGTGAAGTTATGTTCCTCTACCATTATATATTATCCACTCTACCGTCTTTTTTTTTCTTTTAATGAAAATGCAAGAAAATGCTGACGATGCAATGCTGCTGGGAGTGGGTCTGTCAAAGTGGGGGACGGATCCCCACCAAGTTGGTCAAGAGAAACACAATTTTACTACTTATTCAGTATTAATCAGTTACTGTTCCTAATTTTCCTAATTCAAAAAGAAAGAAAGAAAGAAAGAAAGAAACAGCTCTACCTGTCAGATCTTCTGGAAGCGCCGACTTCTCTTGCGTTCAGTCCTGGAAAGCAGGTTCTGAGTCTCTCGGACATCATCACAAGGTCACTGCACTCAGACGCGCGGAGAAAGTGCGCACTGCAGCAAGGCCGCGCGACTGCCGAACAGCCCCCCGCGGGTTGGCGTTCTGTCGTTCTATCCTTGTAGCCCAAGTGAGTGTGATTCACCGAGGGTCTGAACTCCCCGAGCGCATGCGTCTGCTTCCAGCATGGGAGCAAATCCCGGCGCTGGCGCGGCTGTCCGTGGACAGGCGTCCCTTAGGTAATTGATGGTTGCGGTCTTACTGCCCCATCGGACGACGTCCGGATGCACGCAGGCTGCCCTGAGAAGGGCTTCATGCAGCTCCGTGGTCTGTGCAACACGTGGGGAGTATCTCACAGTTTCTTGTATGAATACAAACTATTTTTACTTTCTCCAATGGCAAATTGCCTGAAATTAGGTTTTTTACACCTATTATGTCGGAACATGATGAGAAATTCATCTGTAGACCACAGCTGCTCATTGCTTGCAAGCGTTACAAACCCTTTTTGCAGGGGTGGCAGGTGGGGGAGGGTGGTTGTTACATTGCAAGGGCCAAGCAGAAAGACAAAGTCATTTATTCTTGGTGGAGACAGAAATCCTAGTTTTCAAATTTTTCAAAAAAATTTAAAAGATTATTTGTTGTCAAAATAGCCATTTTATACCCTATGCAAAATATATTGTTTCAATATACTAAAACAGGGTGTTTGAAAACTTCTGCTGAAGTACTTGCTACATTCAAACAGAAACCACTGTGCTCTTTTGTAATCATTTGAATATCCACTGATGCAGAAACATGGGCAATGTGGCACCAGCGGAAGCAACACCGGCTGAGCACCCGGTTCCTGAGACAGGGCAGTGGTCTCCGAGGGAGGACAGGAAGTGACCCGTGCACATGCCAGTTCCCCATCCCCTACACATACCTGGCACTCACGGGTGTAATCACTCTCACCTGGCATAGTCCATGTGGCCTGGGGACTCGCCATAGATGGCCACTGCCTCCTCCAGAAGCTGCCGAAGGAACACAATGGCCTGACTTTTAGAAAGTTGATGACAAGGAACAAAAACATATTTAAAAATCAAATTCAACAGGAACAGTAACAATTGGGAAGCATGGAGAATCAGAAATAAATTCCATAAAGTTGAAAGGGCAGTGGGCCTCGACTCTTCTCAGGCCATGAACGGTTGCCTCAGGAAGGGTTCAATTTGAATACCCTTCACCAGAACAAAGAACGTTACTGGTTCCTGTCGATAAGCCTTCTCATAAGATATAAAGTCGACGTCTCATTTCACAAATTGTGGCCATTATCCTTTCACACATCAAGAATACCATGAGTCCTCAACGTCTAAAATAGGATTTCAAAAAACAGATGAACACTCCGTGAAATCAGCATAGTGCAGTAGTGTGTTCTCTGAGTAAACATTTACCAGGAGACTGTGTGCTTTAACTTCAGGGGTGGCACTGGAAGGTGGCGCTGTCTGTTGAGGTTGTATGCCCGTAAGTAATACAAGGTTTAGAAGGAAATACATTTGTAGACGTTCTCACCTATTGTCCTTAGTCATAGACAACGATAGCTTTAATCAAGATAGAACATGTCGCATTAAACACATAATCATTTAGCTTTATCGATATATGTGTACGAAGGATGCTGATCCCCGTAATAATTTTCATGGTCGTCCTATTTCATTTGCACATTAAACAGTGTTTGACATTAAACACGCCATATTCATTTTCTTTAATTTTATTTAAAACCATTAAAACTCTTTAATTATTAGACTGGTTTACAGAGTTTTTCAACACAATTACAATTTTAAAAATCTATTTCATGACTCAAAATTCTCCTTTTGATATTAGCATATCAAAATGCTTAAAATCTGACTCAAAATTATCAAAAAAACATGCAAAATAATTATTGAATGGTTGACCCTGTAATAAAGCTAGTAATGAATTTGTAAAATGTAAAGTGTTTTCTACCAATTATTCATTTCAAAAAAAGCATTTTAATTAAAATTATAATTTTAAAAATTAGTTTAACTGTTCCTATCAAAATATAACAGGAATAGGAAGTTGAAACTTCTAAGTTAAAAAAATGAACAATTTTGTCGAGATATATTTTAGGACCAGAATATAAAATGCTTTTTAGGCTACAATTCAGAATAACGGAGAATCAGGCAGTAAAAACACATCTTCAAGAATGTCAGATTTCTTGAAATTATTTTTTAGAAGAAGATGGATATAAACAAACCAACAAAACACCGCATTCCTTAAATAAGGTCCCACAGGCTTCCTTTAGAACATAAATAACACGAAAGAAGAAACCACTCCCTACAGATGTTCCCGATCGTTAAGTAATACCAAATGCTCAGCCAGTCAGTCCTCCTTGAATAACAAACAAGCACCAGTATCAAGTGTTAAAAATAAGAATCCAAGGTTAAAAAAAGTGTATGTTGATTAATCCCCTTAAAATAAATTTCAGAGGCCCGTCTGTTGTGTCGTGGCGGTTCCTTATGAAAGGTATGCCCGATTTAGACAGAAGGCACAAAAGTGAAACATTCTAAGCTAGAAAATTTTCAGTCAGGGCAAAATTTTTTCTCTCTTAAAGAAATGTAAATCCAATTCCTAGAATATTTAAAAATAATACAGAAAATCTGTAACACAAGTTACGGAAATGCTACATAATTCAAGTTCTGCCAACTGAATATTTAACATTTATTTCTATGTAACATGTATTAAATATGTTAAAATGTGTGCACCAATGAACTCATCGGGCATCAACAGCTCTGTATAGTGCATGAAGGTAGTTTAGGAACATGGACTTGGGGACACCATTTTCACTCAGCATCGCCTCCAAAAACCGGAGGCGGCGCTGCGGCCCCAGGGCGTGGTCTGAGCCAACCTGAGACCATCTCCTGTCACCCTGAGCCTGCGGACTCGCGTGGGTGACGCGCCCTCTGCCGGCCCCTGCTGCTTTGTCTCAGAACCTGGACTGACAGGTGCGCTTGTCACCCTCAGGTCTATGGTCGCCTCCTGCCCGGTCCATCGCTCCGAGGAGAGCGAGCCTGGCGCGGCCGGGTGGACTCAAATGCCCGCCGTTAACACACGTCACAGGCTGCCGGGTGCCCGGTCCCTTAGCTTCTGAGACTTTTTTCAAGCTCAGCTTCGAATCTACAGGTACAGCTGATTTATATCACAGAATTGACAAGAAATGTGATCCTTAGTGTTTCCTTCTATAAATTCCTTACCTCATACGTGAAGTATAATAATAACAATAGAGTTAATGAGATAATATTTTTCCTTCCCTTATCTCTCTCAGCAAGGAATGATAGCATACTTCTTCAATGGTGAATTTTCTGTGTTGGAGAAAAAGATATTTTAACATTAATGTATTTTTGAATAATTGAAATTTGAACAATTTCAAATGCATTCAGTAAGCCCAGTCAATACATCTTAAGGTTATTCCCAGAAAATAAAATAGTTAAATAAAGAAACAGAACATATTATTTTGAAATACTATAAAAATCTCACCTATCTACTTGTTTTTACCAACTAAAATCATTCACATTTTTTTCTGAATGTGCAGAAACTGAACACTTGTTATTTTCCCAGAGAACGTATTTTAACGTGCAATCTGGGACTTAAATTAATAATTGATTTTAAGGATAAATATTTTTAAGCAGAAAGAATTGAAAGCATTCTTAAATTCTAACAAGAAAAAGAAATAAATAAAAATAAGTCACAACGATCCAGTAACTTTCCTTGGATGTGACCTGCCTCGAGGATAACATGGGCAGACCATCAGCACGTTTTGTACGTCATGTGTATTGTATGTTGTGTTGTATAAAGTACGCTAGGGGGCCCCGGCGGGGTGGCTCAGTGCACTGAGCCTCTGCCTGGGAACCAAAACATCGCTGGTTCAATTCCCAGTCAGGGCACATGCCTGGGTTGTGGGCCAGGTCCCCAGCGGGGGGAGCACAAGAGCCAGCCACACTTAGATGTTTCTCTCCCTCTCTTTGTCCCTGCCTTCCCCTCTGTCTAAAAATAAAATAAATAAAATAAGCTAGAGAAGAAATTTATTAAGAAAATCATAAAGAGGAGAAAATGCATTGACAGTATTTATTGCACTTAAACACTAAAGAGGAAAATCATAAAGAGGAGAAAATGCGCTGACAGTATTTACATACACGTGGAAAAAAATCCAGGCGGGCCCGTGCACTCGAAACCAGCGTAGCTTGAGGATCCACCGTGGCGTCAATATGACAAAGCACCAAAGTGAATATTCAGGTTTGGGGCCGGTCCAGAACCCTTTGGATTGTGCCCCCTCACTGAGCTCCAAGAATTTGAGAACCCGAAGCCAAACCTGTACTTTCTGCTCAAAGTAAAATGGAAAGTAAAGTAAAGTGGAAAGCAGGGCTGGGAAATATCTAGGGCTCTGCCCTGAATTTGGCCCCACAGCGACGTCCTACAGAGCAAAACCATGTGGGAGCCTCGTCCAGCCAGCTGGAATGTCCCGACCTCGCTGGGTGGATCTAGGCCCTGTCACACAGTCAAGTCCGTGTCACTCTACACAGCTGTCCCACCGCCGACTCCATGAGAAAGCCCCCCCGCCCCGCCCCCGCCACCACTCGCTCCTTCGAGGCCGACTGGACAGCTTTCCGTAACCAGCTGTCCCCTGGCTCAGGAGAGAAAGCTGGCCCATTCAGAATTTTACATCTGCCTGTGGATTAAAGATTTTCACTGTAAATCTCATTCCTCTTACACCTCGAAGCTCCACAGTGAAACGACCAGCTGCTGGCAGAGGAAGTGAAGCAAAGCCCTTCATGGCAACACTTCTCGCCTCTCGTGGCAAACTTTTCAATGTTCTTGGGGAGAGTTGCCAAATGTACTGACAAAAACTTTACCACCTCTGGTCTGAAGAAAGCACCTTGCCTATTTAAAAGAACTATGTCAGTTTTTAGCAACCTTTTGAAGGCAGGCTCATTTTTAAGACCTATCTATCGGTGAACAAAAGTTCCGTGTTGCGGGGGCCTGAACAACAGAAAAATCATTATTCGGGGTTAACGTCTCGGGCCGCGGGTCTCCAGGTTTTCCTGCCATGTGGTAGCAATTGTATTTTAATAACGCAGCTGATGGGGTGTTGAGAGTGTAAGAGGAGGAATCGGGGGTCACTTGGGGGCTGCCTAGGCCTGGGGTTCCCACCTACCCCCAGGCACGTCGCTGGCCAGTGAGCGCCTCAGCTTAAGTATCATCTGAATTGTGAGCTGAGCATCACCAGAGTGAAACCTAAGGTGTCCTGTAGTTTGATACTGTTTGTCTTTCTGCGGCCTTTGCATCTTAAGTTCCAGACATTTAGCCTCAGACTCACAAAAGCAGCTGGGCAGCCCGGCTCTGGAATACCCTGGCCCCGTCTGTTAGCAAGACCGCGGTGTTTGTAACGGCTCGTTGGGGAACTTGGCATCAGCCCTCAACGCAGAAAAGTTCTATGCAAAGACTGAATGGCTAATGGTGAACAAGGTCAGTAGGTCAAAGGACCTCTATTATTATTATGTTTTATGGACTTTAACTCACCACTTTTAATGTTGTGGCAAAATATTTACAGGGACTTTTTCTCTGAACTATTAAGAATTGTCTAAAAGGAAGTTAGTGTCCACTCTTCACCCAGACTCTTTTCAAAGGCAACGGCCCCTCCTGTCTCCTCATCGGCACCCTGCTCAGACGTGGCACCACTGTCCCCAGTCGCTTTGCTCCCTCTGCTCCGTGGGCTGCAAGCTGCTCCCGCCTCAGCCTTGGCCCCATCCCATCAGCCGCAGGGCCCTGCATTCCTCCGACTTGCACTCCTTCCTTGCCGAACGAGTCCCCTCTGTTGGCTTCCACAGCAGGACACTACTTGGCTTTCTGCTGCTCGGAGTCCTGGAGCGGGTCCCCCTCTCTGCCCCGATCCTGGACCCTTCGTTCTCTCGCCTCTCACCGGGGTGTCCATTTCCCCGTGTTCTGATGACACCCTTAGCTCTGCGGCCAGGAGCCCTGCCCTCAGACCCTGATATTAGAACCGAGGGCCTCCGTGAACATCCTCGAACAGTCCCTGCACTTACCAGACTTGGCCAAATGACCTCTCGCTTCCAACAGCAACGCTCTTCTGGTCCTCTCTCCTTGGCCGGGGGCATCGCCACCCTCTGGCTGCCCCAGCCGGCGCCCCTTTCCTGTGCCCGTCCCGGTCCCCATCTGTCACCTCCCAGAGCAGTCAGCTGCGCACTCATCTCTGTCCAGGCCTGCAGCTCTGCGGGAGGCGCTTGTCCGCTTCCGCCCCTGCCCTCCCCGTGCGCAGCCCGGCGTTCTCTCTGGAAAATGGGAAGCACATAAAATGGCTCCTATGCTGAAAGTATCTCATGTCTTCCTATTTGCACCTAAAAATTTAAAAACGAAAACAAAACACCACGACCCTGTCTCCTCCCCATCGCCTACAGACCCTACCGACCTGTCACCGGCTGCCGCCGCCCTGGTCCACAGTCTCTGGGCATGCTGGCCTTGGCCGTCGCTACGGTATCATCAGTCTTTCTCCTGTCCTTGGTCCTTGTGTGTCCCACATACGCGACACACCCCTGTGACCCTGCAGTTGTCATCTTACATGTCCACTTCTCAGAGAGCCGGGCCGTGGAGTAGATTCTTCCGCTTACCTGGGTCACATGCGTACCTTGCGGCGGCCTCGGGGCAGCCTGTGATGCCTCCCTTGGGCGTCCCTGGCCTCCGGCTCTATCAGCTGTACTGTGGTAGCTAATTAGTAAATACTGATGGATTTTTTTTTTAATGACTGAGTGAATAGCAGCTCTGGTTCTTGACTCTTATTTTAATGCTCCTCGGTGAGGTCTTCTGGGCGCTCTGTATCTTCTGCTTTTACGGCACTTAGTGTGACAGGTGTTAAACGTGCAGATGGACTTAGGGTGCCGCCCAGGTGCCTGGCGCATTCACGAGCTGCGAGCTTCTCCTGGCAGTCACACGTCGGACCCCATGTCAGCGAGCCACACTCTGTCTCTCCAGAACGTGAGACTGTTGGCCTCCTTTCTGTCGGCTGCCTGGCTCGACTGGGGTCGGGAGGGACTTTCGTTCGAGGGCAGTTCGGAGAGCGGAGGAATGATCGGTAACGCGTCTGCTCAGTGCTGCATCTGATGGCTTCTCATCACTTAAGTCCTCTGCTGGCTCTCTGGCACATAGAAATAATTATTGATAAAACATCGAGCTTTTCTCCTCCTCATGTCCTTACAGACATGTAGCCTTGCTACAGTTAATGTCTTTCTGCCTGTGAACAAGCAATAGGCTGTGGATTCATACCACTAATTTTAAGTACTTAATATATACAGGCATCAGATGAGGCGGGGTGTGTGTGTGTGTGTATATATATCTATAGATATATATATAGATATAGATAGATAGATATCCCCTCTCCCTTCAAGGATTTGGTACCCTCGGAGTGCTCAGTCCTAATTCGATACATGAAATGTCGTGTTCTAGGCGTGGACAAGTTACTACAGACGAGCAGTGGTGAGGGCCGGGCCGGACCCCCGACTGCGCTCTAGGCTCCCAAGCACTGGGCAGCCATTCTGCAGACGCAGTCAGTCTCCTTTCACGCTCACGGCCGTCCCGGGCTCAGAGAAACTGAGCGTGGAATCTGGGCGCTTGGCCGAGACCACGAAGCCAGAGAACCGCGGGGCGAGTGCTCCAGGCCCCAGTCACCTGACTTCAGACACCACGTTCTCTCCGCTAGAGCACGTTGCCACGTTCTCCCCAAACGAGAAAGTAGGAACAGGTTAATCCTATGTACACAGCATTTTGCTCCCATTTCCATAGTATTTGGATGGAAATTCCAAGCTAAATCCCCTTATAAGCCTACGCACAATCTCAGGGAAGGCAGTCTTCCAAATGGTCTCCAGCCATTATCCACCAGGCGGCGCTTGGACCGCCGGGCCACTGGGGCCGTGTTCTGGGGTTTACGTTGCCAAGACAGGTCGCTGATGGTCCCAGAGTTTCTGACCCTGTAGGTTTACCTTTTGGCATCTGTGGAAACACAGTCGAACTCTCTGTGGCAGGATCTCGTTGAAATATCTATATTATTTTCTGCTACATGTTTCCCTCTCTAAAAGGCACTTCTACTTCGAAATGAGTGCCAAAGTTTCTCATGGTTAAAATGATGGGCCACGATCTCATTCCTTCCCTCGCTTGTTCTGCAATCTCTCCTCCAAAAGACAGGATTGACGTCTAATTATTTTTTCATCATTTTGCACCTTTAAAACATCCGTGAGCACACCTGTCATCTTCCCCTCTAGCTGAATGACATCATCCAACCCCTGAACACATGTGTGAGCTTATGCAGGAAAGTGAACTTGAAGGAAGAGTGGAGCATTAAATCTCTCTGGTACTTCCCATGCTTATAAAAATCAGATCCACTTCCAGAGACCGCGGGTTTCATTTTCCCTCCCATTTGATATCATCTCACATCTGTAGAAATAAGAGTGAAAGATCACCCCACTTGGCAATGGAGAGCTGTGGAAGCCCTTCTGGGATATTCAAAATAAAAACTGAACAGGCCTGATGGACTCCAGGGACCAGCGAAGAGGCTGGGGCTGGGGGGAGGGGAGGGTGAGCAGGACAAGGGACAGGAGACCGAGAGGCCCTGGGCTGGGAGGTGACCAGAGCCTCACAGAACCCGGGGACATTTCTCCTGGCGTGAAATGGGGCAGTGCTGTAGGATTTTGACCCGAGTGACATGATCCAACTTGCCACATAAGGGGCGGTGTTGGCTGTGATGCTGAAAACAGACCGCAGCAGGACGGGGCAGACCCACTGGAAGGCCACGTGACAGACGATGGTGGCCTACAGGAGGGCAGTGTGGTGTAGTGGTGAGAACGTCTCACCTAGGTACGTTTCTTAAAGGTAGAGCCCTCAAGATTTCTTCACAAACTGCTCGTGGGCTTAAGAGAAAGAGGAGACAAGGACTCCAAGTCCTTTGTCCTAAGAGCCTGAACACAGGGAAGCCCGAGGATGGGGCAGGTTGGCGGGGGTGGGGGGTGCGGGGGGTTGGGGATTAGGTGCTGACCTTGGCCATGCCGAGCTGAGGAGTCAGTTAACCACTCGGTGGTTATGGTGAGTAGGCAGTTGAATAAACAAGTGTATGGCCTTTAGAATAGAGATGTGTTTTGAAGATTTAAAATTGGGATTTGTGAAACTCATTTTTTTATTGTTTATTATTATTTTTATTGTATGTTTTCCACTGCCATTTATCCCCCCATACACCCTCCCCCCGTCCCCCTCTGCCCACCCCCCTGCAATCACCACACTGTTGTTTGTGTCCATGAACTTTTCCTTTTTTTATTCTTCTTCCTTGATCCCTCCACCCCCTCAACCGCACCCCTAGAACAATATTGCAGTAAAAAATGTGACCCTTCTTTTATCGAATACTTGAGACTGATTGATACACTTTGTGATGTGGTGTATGGTCCTGTTGGAATCGGCCAGCACCCTGCTTGAGAACGCACATTTGCTCTCGGGTGTTCGCCCGGAGCCTTGACCACTTTCTCATCTATTTGACTCATCCATAAATTACGTGTGTGTGCGTGTGTTTGCAGAGGCAAATGTAAGTTTAGAATATTTTTTCTTGGGTAGCCCATACTAGTTACTAGAAAAACAGTGTACTTGCTTCTTCTGGTCAGTATTTAGGGTGGATGATATTAATCTACTTAAACCATTCACCCACCACCCAGAGCGTCAGGGCGGGCACGGACGAGCCCTGCGTGAAAGTGAGCATTGCGGGTGCGCCGTGGCTCCTCTCCCAGTCCCTCCCTATTCTCTGTAGTGACCATGGGTGTGTGACAGGCAGTCAGCCCAGCGCTGCTAAGCCCGGAGGCCAGGGAGAGTTTTCCAGTACATGCTCAGGAGCGCGCGGCCGCAGTGCTCGGGGCGCTGAGTCAAGGGCAGTGATGGGGCGGGGATGGAGAGGAAGGCAGGTTCGTCAAGGAAGACTGGGGAGCCGCCGTCGGAGTTCGCTGCCAAACCCAGCCCGTGGAGACCACACTCTGCGCTTTGATGAAGCATCCCCGATCGCGTGCAGTTGTTCGGGACTGGCCATATTTTATACGGTTCTAATTAACTTTCCGAGCAATTTTCAGAAAGTAACAAACTGAGGAAAGATTGTATATAAGTTCGAAGTTTGCTTATTTATTTCTTCGGTGAATGTGAAGTCAGCTACCATATTTCCCCAGTACAAATTATTATCAGCATTCTATCATTATAATACCATACGTCACCCCAGCCAAAGGGCCTCTTTTTATTTACTTCATGGTGAAAACAAGAAAACCATGAATAACTTGTTAACATATCCATGACTGATTCGTCACCTGGTATTTGAGAAACCAGTTATGAATATCAGCATCTGCTGTAACAAAATTTTTGTTTCAAATTTATTTTTTTGATATAAAAACAATATAATGAATCACATAGCTTATACAGCCAAATGTCACAAAATAAAGATGGCTTCAACACATTATTTTCACTGGAACAATAGATTGAGCAAACACTCCACATTTGGAACGTTTCCTTAGGTTAGAAACTTTGCGGGCGACTCTGTAAGCGGGGTTCCAGGCAGCTTTACAGCGATGAACCGGATCGCCGGCTTGGGCATTTCCAGGCCTCAGTGGGGCCGCACCGAAATAGCAGTGACGACAGCTTTTCCCTCCGGGCTGCCAAGTGCCAGACACCGGACCCTGCCATTAGGGGCAAAGTTGGGATCGCAGTACGTTTTTAAGAGCAACTTGGTATTCGTGGTGCGATATTGAGGGCAGAATTTAATTTTTGGTGTTTTTATCTGCCTCTCTCTAAGTCAGCAAAATAAATACTTTGCAGTTGAGTTATGTAAAGATTGTTTTTATTTTGTTTTCTAAAAAACACCCTTTAATTGGCATTGCATGTTTTCTTTACACAATAACTGGATTTGAGTGAGGCTAAATTTAGAGGGCATAGCCTGCCTCGGTCCAAGGGCTGCAGTCCCGCAGTCGGCATAGAAGAAAGGTCCGTTTTGCCAGTACGGTGTCTGCCCTGAGGTGATGAGTTACTGTGCTCTGATGACTGTTTCTAAGACTTTCAGCTTCACCGAACATCTGCTTTTCACAACATTTTAAGGGCAAAAAGCTAGGAGACAGAAAAACATCCCAAGTCCTCAGGACAGGAAAATTCTCCTCCTCGTCTCTTCCATAAACCAGCACCAGATCCCACACTGAACCCCCGATTGCACGAGCACGTTTCCAGGGCTGTGGCTTTGCCCGTCCCCGCTGTGAAGCGTAATGGGGGGAAGGGGAGTGTGGTTTGGGGAGCATCCTGTGACATTCCGCGTTTCCAAAATGGAGCAGAAGGAGGCCACAGGAGTCAGACGGAACCCCACTCCCTCTCATCACGGGACACGCAGATCCAGTTTCGAGTCTGAGACACACACACTGAGTTCTCAGCCTCTTGCTATACTCAGGGGTAAACGCCCTGGAATCTCGCAGACAGAGAATTCTGCTGACAAAACGGGCTGTGGGGGCGGGGGGAGCGGCGCAGCCAGCCTGCCCTCCATGGATCAAAAGAAATGCAGGCCTTGTCTTTCCTAAAGTCAGGGGACTTGCCCCCTTTCATGGATGATGTAACGCTTCCCTGAAAAGTGGGGTACAGCGCCCACGCCCAGTTCTGAGTGAAGAGGTGAAAGCCAGTCCGTGGTTCCTGCAGTTGCATGACTCTCCTTCACTGACCAAGTGACCACAGAGAACACGTTCCCTTTGGGCTGAAATGTCCCAAGTCACCTTTCCTGAAAGGTCTACCATGTTTTATGCGTCCAGGAGGTTTCACTGAGCAGCGCAGGCTTATTTTTAATGGTCTGAGAGAGATCCAGCCACTGCTATAAAATCAGAGTAATATTCTGGTCTACATTTGCTTCTCACTCTGTTAGGAATAAAACCGTAATTAAATTCTAACATTTTAAAAGTAATATAGCCAAGTCAGTTGTGGGATAATTGCCCCCACCCCCAAAAAATAAAGACTGAGAACTGTAGAATTTTTAAGCTAAAAATGGTTAGGTGGTCTTCAGCTCTAGACCCTACCTTTTCCAGAAGGTAGAAAAGACGTCTGCCAAAGGCCCACATCTCAGAGCTTTCTCCTCTGTTATTGATTTTCCCTTTTCTACTGGAATATCCCCTGAATATGCAAATATGTCTAGAGCCTTCCTATTATTGAAAAAAAAACACCCCAAAACACAAACCTTCCTCCCATCGTCTGTCTCCCACTGAGCTCCTCTGCCGCCTTCCTGGCAGCAGCTCTGGGGGGGAGCGGCCCGCTGACATGGCTGTGATTTCCTCGCATCAACTTCTCTCCCCAGGGTCCACGCTCCCCCGCGCTTCCCCCCACAAGGCGAGGCTGTAGTTGCCACGGCCACGATGATCTCCGTGTGGCTCCCACCTCGCTCGTATCTTCTTGCGTGGCTTGCGGAGGAGCAAACGGGGTGTGCCGGCTCTGATTTTGCTCCCGCACCCTCCCTGCCGACTGACGTCCCGTGTCTGCTCCTCTCTGGAGCGGCCCGCGGCCTCCTGCCCTTTCTCACTGCTTCCGTGGGTGTCGCCCCCCAGCACCGCCGTCCTTAGCCACGTAGCATCCTCAGCATCTCACGGGCCACACATCTCTGGATTTATTTTCAAAAAGTAACAGACACAAATGCAAAAGTCCCCTTGGCTTTCATTTCCAAGGGTCACAGCCAAAGTGGATGATGTCACTGTTTGCACAATTAAAACTGTGCTTTGTTTCACTGGAAATAAAGGGCCTCATTTTAGCCAATTAAAGTTTAAGTGGCAACTAACTGTGGAACTGAGATGGAAAGAATTGAACTCCATCAGTGTCAAGTTTTTACACCTTTTCTCGTTGTCGCATCCATGGCAGACTGGCGGAAAGGGATGATTTCTAAATTCTCAGCACTTGAGCACCTGAGAGTCTGACAAGGGACCACGTGCAGATTCGCCCCGTGGAGCTGGCATTCGCGGCACATCAGTCGCCGCGTCGGTGACTCCTCCAGCACCATTTTTCCCTATTTGTGCTTTGAGCTGCAACACTAGCTTCCAACTGGAAGAGAAAATTAGCTACTTACCCTTGAAAAGTGTCTGTTGTATGCGTGAAGACGCTGAGGTGAATATGTCACAAGTTTCGCCTTCCCCGAGTCTGTGAAATCCAGCGGCGGGGGAGGTCCGGAAACACAGGGGCCTCGCCCCTGGAGCAGCTCCGGCCTGTCACAGCTGCTGGGCCGCCTGTCACCTTACTTTGCAATGGGCAGAGTGAAGGTTTCATTCTTCCCTTTAAGGTGGGACATGACTATATTGCCCTTTATGGAGAGAATGACAAAATTACCTTGGAACTCTGAATCTGTGATTTTAAAAAGGCAAATCTTATATGACAGTTAATTGCTTATAGCCCTCGAAATCCGATTTCTTTGTATAAGTTCCAGATTAACTTCTGAATAATGAGAACCCAAATACACATACGCCTTTTTGGCCGAGAATTTGCCTGCATATCCAACTGAAGTCAGCCTATCAGTTACTCAACTTCCAGAATAAGGCACATGGCCACGTTCCCACCTCGGCGCCCTCCTCCCTCCTGCTCCGTATTGGTGCTCAATTTCTCACGTCATCCCGGGACCGCCCCCGGCAGTTATGGCCACAACGACGACACACAGTCCGCGGGCGAGAGCGGCCGTGCAGCGATGAGCTACACGTGGCGGCTGACCCTGCCACCATTTAATGCCCCACCTCCTGCTGCTCCCTTGAGCAGATGGCACGTGGTCTGAATTTTGAGGGTGTGTAATAGGTCGCTGTCGTCTGGGTGGCAGAGACCCCCGACCAGCCAGTGAGGTATTCTGAAACCCAGGAAGTTTATGTAGGTGAGGATAATTAGTCTTAAAAATAAACTCAGCATAGAAAGCCTCAGGAAGGGGGCACTAGCCAGGATCCCATCTAACAAAAATAAATTGAGTCAAATCTTAAATCTTAGGAGGTTTTAAAAAAATCATTTGCATAACAGTTTCCTTGAGTTTGAGATTATGTTTTATTAATGTCTGTAAAAACCAAGATGACCTACTGTGGTTGTATTGCAGACTCTTCACTTTAAAGAAAGTAGGTGCCCAGAGCACTAAGTAAACAGCTCTTTTCCAAGCCCCCGCCCCTCCCACCAACAGGCAGTTCCCAGCGGACCTTCTCCTTGGGCAGGCAGACACTCGCCTCTGCCCCCCGCGGTCACCGTTGTGCCATAACAGGCGCGCCTGTAAGCGTGCCCTTGGCTTCCTGAGGCGACAGCGCCCTCACTCATTTATTACTTAAGAAGAGAGACAGGCACATTTTAGACTCGTCGGGAAGGGAAGGTGCTGAGAACTGACCGGTCTGTGAAGAGATTTTACCTTCCGTGGAAGCTAAGCAGTTAGCCTGCCAGTTATGTGCATCCTGGCAGAAGACATGAGAATCCCGGGTCAGAGACAAAGGAGAGTTTCATTATCACAGCAAAGTGGTAGCTACAGTACCACCACTTGGACACCAGTTTTCCGAGCCTCGGTTCCCATAAGGCAATGCAGCAGGACCAAGATGCACGCGTCAGGGACCCAAGCAGTAGCCACAGAAGAGGACTCGAAGTTTAGGGGGCCCTGATGTTTTGTAACGGGCTACGAGCATGCCTGGTCCACCTCGTCTCCAGAAGGGGGCAGCCTCTTCATCGTACTGGGCAGTAAGTGTGTCTTTCCCTACGCTTTGGAAGGAAATCCTGTAACTTCCAGGGCTGCAGTCCCCCACGCCTTTGGAAAGACAATGCAGACTGAAAGGCTGTCACTGGCTGTGCTAACCAGGTTAGCAGAAATACAAGAGCCCCATGGAGAACGTATCAACCGTGGAGAAGAGGGAAAAACTCACATTTTTAAAGCAATTATTGTAGTCCAGGTGTAGCCAGCAGAGTTTTACACCCTTCGTGGTAGTAAATGTTCGCATCCTGTGAAGCACGCATTATGTTTGTTCTATAGAATCCCTGCTACATTAAGTCACTTCCAAAGTCACCTACCTGTTAGATGATATAGCTAGAATTTGCAACTAGACTGAACTCACCCTGAATGCCTTCTGCTTAAGTGCAAATTTGATTTCAGCAAGTAGGACCTTTTAGAGAAAAATATATTATCACATTTTTAATGAAGACACGATCAAAGTTTAAAGGAAAAAGAAAACTCATGAAGAGAGAGGGTTTTTTCTAAGTTTGTACATTAAAAATATTTATGAAACCTATTTAGCTGACCTTTCAAGAGACTTCCAGCCCAGCGAGACGACGAAGTTGGTTTAGGCAGTCTCCCTGTTCGACTGGCAAAGGAGCAGCTGATGCTGCCTGTTCTGGAAATTTCCGAGAGCTCAGTACCTTGGACATCTCCCCAACATGTTGTGTCTGTCTTCTGTCACTTGGCACATTAACATCGTGCTGGGGAATGGAAGCTTCTATTCCTTTCTATTCTTGCACCAGAAAGCAGCATGTTACCACCGTCATGGGAGAGTATCTCTCTGTTTCCTAAAGGACACCTCTGAAATGTTTCCTAAATTGCTCTAAAGGGCAGGTCAGGGGTGGCTGTCCAGAAATACAACTCACCTTATTTAAAGAAACAAGTATACCCCCACTCTATTGGCACTTCTGCACATGTATCACTGTGTCTCTCCAAGGCACTTGCCCCAGCATCTCACACATTCTCTCTGAGGGCCTGTCGGCCTCTCCTAGTGCGAATGCCAGCTCCCTGCAGCCAGACCCTTCCACCATTTTTCTCCAGGCTACAGCCTCCTCCCGGTCTGACGGAGTGGCGCTCCGTGACCAGAGCTTAATTGAGAGAACACGAGTGGGCGGTTCGAATGCGGTTATTAGAGGTCATATAAAACATTCACTTTACCTGTAATCACGTCCCCACCATCGCCAATGATGTGCAAGTCCCAGAGCGGGCTTCCGCTGACGTACTAAGTTGTATTTTTATATTTACAATGTGTTTCTATTTCTGTTTTGTGAATTTCCACTCATCCTGAGTTTACTGAAGCAATAAATATATCACTTCTCAAAGTTTGATGGTGTTAAAGTGGAAACAGAATAAATGAGGTGTTTGTTCATTCTTTCATAAACAAATACCGTGGGTTCTTTTTTGTTCTTGAATGTGTTTCAGATTCCAAAACAACAAAAATGTGAAAAAGGCTTTATCGTCTGCAACTTGCTCTACATGTACCTAATCTAGAAGCTGTCCCCGGCTGTTGTCATACTGACAGCCTCCCCCAGGCACATTCTTGCCCCTACCCCCAGGGACCTCCTTGTCACAGGGCATGGCTCTGCTTCTGAGAGGGGACACGTCGCAGATCTCCAGCAGGCAGTGAGGGGCGGTCACCCATCTGATGGCGGTCCCTGGAGGTGCTCTGGGAGAGGAGGATCTTACGGAAGGAAGCTTCGGGAGAAAGTGTCGGGGGTTCCGGTGAGGGAAGCTGCTTCTGGTCAGAGAAGCGCACCTGGCCGGACTAAGTCCCCATGACGGAAGTCGCTCCACATCCGTTTCTGCAACTACTCCTGACTTTTAGCCTGTTTACGATGCCACCACTTACCCAGCACTTTCCCAAGCACTGGGTGGACATAGTGACAGTTGTTGGGTCAAAGGCGCCTCACATGTGTGACCCATCACCCTGGCCTGTCCGGGAGAAGTCACACTCTCTGCTTGTGGCTTTCAGACAGGAAGCAAGCGCCAAGACGACTGAGGACACATTGCTTTGCTCATCCTATGGTGGGTGTATCCCCTGGATGGTATTAAGATATGGGAGATTTTTAAAGAGGCTTTTTATTTGTGTGGTTTCTCTACACTTAGTCAGTTACTGCCTTTACGGACAGTAGTAAATGTTACTTAATTTAAAACATCATGAACTAACTAAGTGCTTTATATAAGCTCACTACTCAAAGTACAGTCCATAGCCCGGCGGTACCAGCAGCATCTGGGGGCTCAGAGAGAAGTCCGGGCCGTGGCACCGTCACACTGTGGAATATTGTGCATGGTGAACAAATACACTTCCACGTGGCCCTGTCTCACAGACGCAGTGGCGACAACAGAGAAGGTGCAGAGGACGCCCGCGGGATGATTCTGGTCATGTAACGTTCAGAAGCAAACAAACTGAGCACGATGTGGGCAGGTGTGTACAGACGGACTTTAAGAGCAAAGGACTGGTCATTGTTAAACTCTAGGTAGTGAGGGAGGAGGGCCAGGGAGACCGTGGCTGTGGGAGGCCGTGCCCCACTTCTCGGCCCGGATAATAATTATAGGGCTGTTCACATCACAGTTATTTCCAACGTGTAAACTTACGTCCACGCAGCTTTGAAGATACAGGTGCTATGACCCAGCTGGGGTGAGGGGCGCACACACGTCTGTTACAAACGAGAACCTGAGGATGCTTCTCATTCGTCCCAGAGATGGCACGGGCCAAGTTCTCAAAGGCGTAGTCTGCATCTGCTGCTGTTTAAATGTCGCCTGTGCTTATCATTAAAATAATCATATATGACAGTCATTCACTGACTGATCTGAAGCGTCAGGAGGTGACTGTAAACGCGGGTATTTTCCTTTGCCCAGAAAGCGTTTTAAATTGTCCTTTCTGTTGAAGAAGTCGCCTAAGGGCCCGTCACTGTCTGGGCCCTGACTGCGAAGACTGTTGGGGCTGCAGGCCCAGCTGCGCGTCCCGCCCAGAGAGGTGTGCTGAGCCCTGACTCTCGTGAGCAGCAGCCACTGAATTGGAAACCTCCAGGCAAGACCTGGTATTGAAGGAAAATTCCGGAACGTGAACATCCGCACCCTCTCGCCCCTCTCCGAGGGAGTGTTCCATGCCCTTTGTGGACACAGTCACCGGAACCTTTGTGTGAAGTCATGGAAACGCTGACAGATTTTCCAAGCGCGCTGCCATTCCCTTCAGCGACAACACGACTCCAAAGGCCGTGAGTCACAGGCTGACCCAGAGCTAACAAACAGCTGCATGTGCGTGCGTGGGGGCCCGGCCATGGGGCCAGACATCAGGGAGGCCAAGTCCCCCCACAGACCTTGCGCGCCGGCCGGCCAGCTCTGGTCCCACCTCCCGTGGCCGTGAGTAATGAGGTGACTGCCTCCCCGCCCGGCCTCCGAACATGGGGGGCCACGGCGCTGCCCCTGCTGCGGAAGGGATTGCGTAGCCCCTGGGGTTTAAAAGGAGCCGAACCCAGGCGGCAGGCGGTGACAGCACACACCGCGCCGCCTCCCCGTGCCTGTGAGGCTGTCTGACAATCCGCCCGGCGCCCGGCCTCTTCCGGAACGGCCCTGGAGCTCTGGGCTGATGCCTGACCAAACACGGGCCCCGGTGCCCACTTAAGGGAGAGGAGAGAGCAAAGAAGGGCCCTTTGTTAACTGATTCTTTTACAGATAATACAGTTGTTATGGGCCCAGATGTGTGTGTCCTCCCAAATTCACATGTTGAGGTCTTAACCCTCAATGCCGAGGGTCTTAGGAGGTGGGGCCTTTGGGAGGTGATTAGGTTTAGAGGGTGGGGACCCCAGGATGGGCCTAGTGTCCCTATAAGAAGAGAAAGAGACCAGGGCTCTGTTCCCAGCACGCGGCAGGAAGACTGTGAG
The DNA here is from genome assembly GCA_004026545.1 of Mormoops blainvillei. Classification (NCBI taxonomy): domain Eukaryota; kingdom Metazoa; phylum Chordata; class Mammalia; order Chiroptera; family Mormoopidae; genus Mormoops; species Mormoops blainvillei. The sequence continues at coordinate 68,839 of PVJD01006292.1, forward strand.
GCAGAAAGCGTGTCCTCACCAGGCCTCTCCATGCGGGCATCTGGTCTCGGCCTCCTAGCCTCCGGAGTGCAAAGTAAACGCTCGGCCTTTAACCCGTCTAGTCTCTGGTTTCTCTCGCGGCCGCCTGAGCTGACTGAGACCAGGGGATATATGCATGTACAGGAAGCGTGTACCGATACGTAAATTAATCTGGGGTCTAATTTAAAACACATTCTTCATAAATCAAAAACCAGCTTCGCATTATTAGGTTAGTCAGTAAAACTCGTTCTGCATATTATTTCCGGAGAATACATTTGCCTCTTCTTTCCTGATGAGAAGCATTGTGTTTAGCCAAGAGAAAGGCTGCGGCTTGTGTTCTGATGTTTTCTGTCCACGTTCCTGTCACTAGTATGTGTCATGTCTCATACCTGCGTCTCTGGCCATGAGGACAACATGGGTTGGTGTTTCTCAAGTCCCCCTCCCCTCTTATCACTGGGAAGCGTGAACTTGCTTAAAACTTGGTTAAAACATTGAGTAAAATGACTTCATGGCTTAGGGAGTGACAGGAAAATAAAATATCCGTGTGCTTATAAAAACGCCAAGACGGCGCTTGATCGTTTTGCTGACTTGGATTTTCTGTGTTGCTCTCAGGTGTAAGCCCAACGCGGTTTTTAAACACGGGGACACGGTGGAGAGAGTCACCCAAGACTGTGAGCGAGTCTGAGCTGCAAACCACAGGGCGGCACTGCCCACCGTCTTCTGATGGGATTTCCCTTTATCATTAAATGAGGGCTTAGGTGACCGAGAGAAGACTGTTTGTGTCTTAGTTATTCATTTTGGTTTGAGGTCCTTAAAAAAAAAAAAAGGTAAAATCTAGCAGATGACAGGCCTTATCCAGCCCATGGATGTTTTTGGCTTGTCCAAGAAATACTGTAAACTCTATAAATTGGTAAATAGTATTTTAAAATAGGAGCATATATAGGAAATCTGGTTTCTGCCTTCCCTGGAAAAAGCAGGTGATCGAGCCTAAAATCTGGGCCGGCATCACTGAAAGGAACCTGCTGGGGCTCTGCAAGCACACCCAGGAGAGAAAGGGGGGAGGGCAGAACATTTGCGCGGCGCCCACTCTGTGGAGCCCGGAGGGCGGAGGGCGTCCCTGACTCCAGCACTGAGAGTGAAGCCGCCCTCGTCCCCGCAGGCGGCGCCCCGGGCAGAATCAGGAGGCGGCGGCTGCCGGAAGTCTTGGACGCGGCCCTGTGAGTCGGGTATCTGGACTCACACGATTGGTGACATTTGCTTTGAATTTTTGAACAACTTTATGTATCTACTAAGTCAAGCTGTTTAAAAGAACCTTGGAAAAATAAAGTGCTTGGGCTGCAGCCTGTAATTAAGAGCAGCTGCATCGGGCAGCCATCTGTTGTATTAGAAATCAATGCGTTCCGTCTCGTTTGTCGCTCTCATTTGCAGGCTCCCCGTCCCTTCGCCTGTGATCATTTAGCCTTAGGCAATAGGTCACAGGGTCAGGGGTCACAGCCACTACCCCGAGGGCTGTTTCTGAGGGCCCGACGCAGGGCCCAGGGCATCCTCAGACAGGCCCCAGGCCTCGCCGGTGCAGCCGAGTCGTTCCAAGGGTCTGCAGCGTTTAAGATCCAGAAGACCAGGCCTGAACCTTCTCAACCAAGCAACGCGCTGCGTCTGGCAGCGCAGGCACCCAAACGTCACCTTTATGACGAAGACAAAGAGATTTCATTTTCTCAGTAGAAGAACTGGGAATACAGTGGTGCACGGAGGTACTTTAATGGGTAAAAAGTACCTGTCACAGCCACTCACTGCACATACATGCATGGAAACACATTCAGCAGCTCACTACGTTTCACACTCACACACACACAGTCCCACCCACCAGATGACCCACATTTCACCGCAGCCTGTGTTCTCGAACAGAAATCTGCGTTAGGTCCCGGCCCCCCACAGAGGCCGCGAGGTCGTCATTCAGAACATACTGATTCTTAGTTTATACATAATTCAAACAATATTGGAAATGTGATTTCTCAAATTATAGCAAATTAGAGGCAGCATGTCACAAGCCTCCAGCCATCAGAAGAGTCGCACTGCCCACAGGAAATAGCCCATGGGAGGGAGCAGACGGCATGGTCTGAGGTCACGACTTAGTGCCGCTCTGACAGCGGCTTTAGGACGTCGTATTTAAGAATCAAAGAAGAACATCCAAACAGTTACAATTTTTGCATTTGACTACTTCAAAAAATATATGTATATAAATCCTGGAAAATACACTTCCATGATTTCTCCAAAACTACTGGACACAGGAGGTATTGCCCCATTTGCTCTCCTCTGTTTCTCTCTGAAGTGTATTTTCACACCCTAGCTGTGAACTGATAACCATTGTACGCAGAGCGAATGGTGAAGGGCTCTCGCAGCCAGTATTTCAAAATACTCTGTTAAAGGCTAAATCACTAATCTCGTAGCCATGGTCAACTAAGCACTTGGTGTTGTCGCTTGCACTTTGGTCTGTGGTAGACGTCTTAAGGTATTTCTCTGGGCATCTCAGTGAATGTTGTCACACACACGTAAATAATTCCAACGTTTAGGTGCATTATTTTGCCACCGTGACAGAAAAGTACAGGAGAAGTTAGGGGACATTATTTCATTTTAAGAAAAGCATTGTTAATATTAATATGATTATCATTCTAGAAAGTCGTTAATTAATGGTTCAAATGGATATGTGTACTTTTAAAAACTAAAACTGACTTTTGGAAGGTTTTACACACAGAAAATTCAGAATATTTGTTGAGGGGAGGACAGTAAGGGCAGTCCCCATGGCTAGTGTCAGTGGTGGGCAGCAGCAATGAAAACTAGAAGACTCTTAGGAGCCAGGATGAGAAGTGGGGGGCACTCGACTCCCGCAGCTGAAAGCGGGGGTCTCGGGGACTCGCTCTCCAATGATCAGTGGCTTGTGGCGTCCACACGGGCAGTCCTGGGGAAGACACCCTGAGGCCAGGCCCCCCCAGGCCACACGCCGACATCCGTGTGCCCCACCGCAGCAGTCACCGGGAGGGCAATGCCTTATCCTTCCCATCAGCCCCACAGACCTCTGGGAGCGCCTGTCATTGTCTGAATGTACGCGACCTGCTTGCAAGGGAGTCTGGGAAAGGTAATGTCCTGGCTTCACTGCCCCCTCAAGAGCAAGGAAGGTTTTGAGGATTTGAGTCTCAAGACTGACTGTTGGGTCTAGTGTCACTTTTTTAAAAAGTTAAACAACAGACATTATTGCCTCACCCTTCCGGAGGCTGAAAGTCTAAACTCGGGGGCTGCCAGAGTGGTCCCCTTCCGGGGGCTGTGAGAGGGGGGTTTTCCAGGCCCCTCGCCCAGCCCCCCATGGTCTGCTGCAGCCCTCGGCATCGCTCCACTGAAGAAGCAGCCCCCAGTCTCTGCTTCCATCTTCATGCGGGCTTTCCTCGCGTGTGTGTTTGTCCCCAAATCTTCCCCCTTACTAAGGACGTCAGTCCTCCTGGGCCAGGCCCCACTGTAACGACCTCATTTGAACTCAGTCATCTCAGTGAAGACCCTGTCTCCAAACAGAGTCACATTCTGCTGTTCAGGGTGAAGACTTCAACGCGTGAATTTTAGGAGGATCAATTAAACCCCTAAAATGTGTCTACTCTGGTGTAACAAATTTCTGGGAAGCTTAGCGCCTGAAATGAATTAAGTGTGGTTGCAGGAAGCCAGGATTGTTGGAGCAAGCTGGATGGACAGCTTTGGCCTGAGGTCCCCCACGAGTTTGCCATCAGGCTCCAGTCACCTGAAGGCTTGACTGTAGTTGGAGGATCCGCCCTTGGGGTGACTCACTCTAAGGCCTTCGTCAGGAGCCGTCAGCCCCGCTCCCTCCAGGCCTGTCCCAGAGGATGGGGTAGGAAGGGGAAGGAGTGAAGGAGGACCTGAACCCTCGGTGGGATGGAAGAGTGAATGGAAGAGCGAAGGTTCAAAGGAAGAGGAAAGGAAGATGACAGGGTAAAGCGATGCAGAGGTGCCATGAGATTTATTTCCAACACCATCAACAAAAATCGCAGCAATTCCAGAGGAATCTCCATGTTATGATGGGTCACCGACGGCACAGGTCGGCAGCTGGAAGAACAGGCAGCAGGAGACTACGGGCCGTCGTCCCGGACGCTCCCTCATTTGGACGCAGACTGAGTGGCAGACATCCGATCGCATCCAGAATGTCCACAGAGCCACTGGCTCGCACCACGGGCCCGCAGACCTGCCTCTGTCATAATGTCCATGCTCAGAACACACCCCTGGGTTCCAGTTGCCCGGGGAGTTGTTTATACTGCAGATTTAGAGGATTCATATGTTAAACAACACCTTCGTGTCCTATTGGTCCAATAACTGTGTCGTGGCCGTATTGCCTGGGTAGCCTGGCTAGTTGTGGCACACAGGGTCACATAGACAGGTCGCTGTGGACCAAACGTGTCCTTCAATGTTTTGCACAATGGTCTGCATACAATGGTTTCAAAGACCAAGTTTCAAGGACCTTTTGGTATGGGCCGAATATCCCCAGGGACCTTTCAGACAGGACCAAGTGTCCCACAAGGCACAGACTCGGTGCAAGGCCTTGGAACGTGTACGGCAACAGAACAAAAAGAAAGTACATGCAGAAAATGTTTCCCGTTTAGATGTGGCTGTGCCAGTTTTAGGTGGAGAATGTCTCAATGAATTTGACAATAGACATTTAAAAAATATTTTCAGACAGGACTTACTGAAAAAACATCAATACTGTAGCACAGATGAAGTTTATCATTCATTTCTTTAAATTATTTTACTTCATATTGTACCTCCATAATTTAAGTGAATCATCATAATAATTCAGAATAAAATGATGGAATACATTTCATGTCACAAAAACATATGTAAGATTTGTACTTATGTTAATCAGAACCATCTTCTAAGCACGCTGGCCCCGACACATTGGGACTGCATTTGTCTTATTAATGCATCTTTAGAAAACACGTCCAACAAGCTGAATCTAAACATATTTTTCCCACATGGCGATTTAGAATAAAATACAAAGAACCGTCATTGTGCAAACAAAGTCAAATTCTTAAAGTTGCAGGAGTATGAGACCATTCTAAGGCGAGACACCGCTTACCCGGCCAGCGGCCAGGGGGCTCTGGGTTGGAAGAGCGGGGCTCGTGCCAATACAGTCAACTATATCCAACACTGTCTAGTTTGCACAGCAAATGGGGGCGGATAACCTGGGCTGGACCACGACTTCACCCGAGGGGCAGACGGTGATGGTATATACTTGAAAGCCCTTTGGCCGTCCCGTGCACACAGAGGTCTCCTGCCGGTGGGGCCTGTCTGTCCCCAGGGCCACCACACAGCCCCGCTCACCAGCACAGTTCTCTTTGTGCCTCACCGTCCCCCCCCGGGGGGGGGGCTGCCACTGCTCCTCTCAGGTGACTCCGTGTTCCCATGCTCCCTGAGCTGAGACAACCCCATCAGCCCGACCCCGAGACAGAAGGCTGTGGTCTTGAGAGAGGAAGTGAGTCTGACAGTTTTTATCAGCCCTCTGAATCAGGCCCTGGGAGTATTTAGTGGGTGTGGCCCAGGTCACACAGTCCTCTAACCCCATGGATTTAATGGCCCAAACGCCACCAAGAGGTAGAACCTGGGATTTGGGCCACCTGACAAGGCTGTCTGAAGTGTCAGCTATGTGTTTTCCCTTTAAATCTTCAGACCTACATGACCGAACAATTAGCTGTGCTTAATGAATGAGAAAAACGACGTTCCTGACAGATAACTTGCCTAGAATCAGGATCCAACCCTGGACAGCGCAGAACACATGGTCCCTTTGCTGGAGTCCGGGCCGTGTTCAGAGGCCGTAAGAACGGAAAAACCACCGCGCCCCGCAGCAGCCGGCACCGCCGCCGTGCAGCCCGCAGCTGGTGTCAGATGTCCCGAGGGCTGCGGTGCAAGCCAAAGTGGAAGCCAGTCCATCCCGGGGCTCTGGCTGCGAAGTCCTGGATAATTCGTTGACTGTGGGGAGTCTGGCGCAGACCCGCCCACGTGGCTGCCTTAGAGGAATGTGCACTAAGACATCATTTAACGCACAGCCCGCCGGGAGCCTCAGGTGCGCTGGCTGGGGTGCCGGCTTTCCCGCCTGCGGCCGATGGCAGTCGCATGTGTTGCGCTTACTCTGACGCTCGCCCAGATCCCTGTGGGGCTGAAAGAGATTAAGCCCGTGTGATGGCCAGATTGTGGGTATGTAATGCTCCATTACTCACCCGTCTGTGGGGGCTCGGGCTGGCAGAGCGGCTCCCAGGCAGCCAGTGACGCCGACACAGCCAGCGGCGATGGTCTCCATGGCCAAATGTGTCTGAGGGAGCCCGAGTCAAAAACACGTGCTTTCCAGGAAATGTGGTGCAGAAAAGGCCATCCATTTGCCGTGTCTTAATGTTCTGTGTGGCCGTCAGGGGATCAAAGGCCAGATGATTTTCACAAGCGCTGTGCCATGTGTCCCTCGTCAAACCAAATGCTGACAATAAGCATTCCCATCGGCCCTGGGAGACAGCTCTCCGTGAGCCTCCCGCATGTCTGTGTGTCTTACAGACAGTCGCTGCTGCCCTCTGCTACGGACTGCCTTTCCAAGGATGCTAGTTTAGCAAGCAGCCTTGTCAAAGACAGACGGTGTCCCCTCCCAGGGAAAGGGCAGGTTTGAAATTCACCCAGTAGTGTGAAAACTGTCTCCCCACGGAGCTCAGGCAGCAGACGGACTGCCTGCTATAAAAGACATGGGTTCCCTAAGCGCAGGGCACCCTTCTCCTAACACAACGTAGTGCACATGAAGCTGTCACCTGGCCGCCTTTCCATCGTCCCATATGACGTGGGGGTCAGGGATTGATGCAAAAGCGATGGTTCTCTGGCTACGGCTCTGAGTAATAAGCTGTCTTTTGTCTCTGACCCAGAAGCCTCGAGTCTTCTGTCAGCATCAGCGAAACTGATAGGCTAGTTGGTTCCCTTGTAAGCTTGGTGAAATCTCAGACCCTTCAAAGTTTCTGATACGTAGTTTCAGTCCTTATCATTTTGTAAAGGCATAGGTGTGAATGCATGTGTGTACGTATGCATATTACATGTCTATTTACCCGCCTCTATGTGTGCATGTGTAACAAACAGATATCCTCACACACAAATGTACACACCAAAAGTCATTTTATAATTTGTTATAGGACAACGGTATCTTCATCACTTGAAAAGGAAGTGCCTACTTTTGTTCACGCTACTTATAAAGGCAGAACTCAGAGTCACATTCCGTTATTTTAAAATGTATTTGCCTTCTATAGGTATGCTCATTACCAATCACCATGGTAATTACTAGTTCCTGAGCTTCAAAGAAAAGGAAACAATAGACCCCCCCCTTTTTTTTTTTTGGTCAAAATGACAAAGCAAATAAATGTCCCTTTAAATTGTGTTTTAGCAAGTTAATTTTAATTTTAAGTCTTAGGTTATTTTTGTTTAACTTAAAAATGACATAGTGTTTTGGTGTGAGTGATGATAATAATAAACATAATAATAATAAATGTAATCCCTGTGGCTTCAGAAAACTTTGAAACCTTCAGAAAGGTTTTGTGGGATTAAAATCATGGTGTGACAGAGAGAGGACCATGAGGGCCGACACCTGTGCCCAGGCCGGCCCGCCACTGAACCCCCACTGAATGTCCCCCCCACGCCGTGAGGTCTCAGTGAGAACCAGTCCCTCCATCGCCCTCCCCCCACGGAGAGAAGCCCTCTCTGGAAGCGCCCGGCTTGAACGGCCAACAGACCAAATTCTCCTGAACTCTTTCCCATGTCGAAGGAATATCTGTTTCTCTGAATTTCACATCTGATTCTGCTTCTCGGCCCAATTTCTCATATGGATTCCAACAATAGAGGTGACATTTATCAGCATGTGACCTCCATTGCGCACTTTAAATGTCCCCGTGCCCAGCTGCACGTGGGCGCAGGGATGTCCATTTCCTCGTCTGGCCTGCAGGTGACAGGAGCTGTAGTGCAGAGAATGTGCCCAGGAGACAGCGGCGCCACCATCCCTCCCCTGCTCTCTGTGGCCTGTGGCAGGCGCCAGCACTGTCGTTTCCTGGTGGCAGTGCTCAGGGCCACTTTGGTCCAGTGTGCACCACGCTGCAATGCATCTCACGCTGCCCCTGGGACACGCCCCACCCCCCTGGGTCAGAGTGCCACAGCCTTGGCTCTGATACTCAGCTGGTGGTAGGTAGTGGCTTGGTTTGGGGTTGAACACAGGAAAGGGTCTGCCTGGAAAACGGGGTCTTCCCTCTCCTCTCAGGCAAGTCACTAGGCTGATGTCGGGTCCCTGCACTAGCGATGCCTTCGTTCAGTCCGACTGGGACTCGTGCGGCTCCTTAGGTTCCCAAGGTAGAAACAAACAAACGTGTAATTATTGTAGTTAGGTTTAAAGTGCTACTCAAATAACGTAACTTTAGAGCTGTACGCCTTGAGTACTTAGGATCTCACCAATTCCTCCTGCTTGACTGTGCTTCTACTTTGAATGTAAAAATATTGTCCATATTTGAATGTGTCCTCAATCCACTAAGTATTTTGAACAGGCATATGCAATAGACATCTATCCACAAAACACACACAGAGCCTACCGTGTTCATAAATGTCTTATACACTATGCAAAACTGAATCTTGAAGAGTTAAATTTTGAAATACGGCATTTAAACTTTAATTAACTGCCGTTATTGACAGTGAGTGTAAACCCTGATGGCAAATACGCTTCATTTCAGGTTGTTGCCACCATCACGTCAGGAGACCTGATGGTAGCTCTTCTCCTGTGACGTGGGCAACAGAGATGGGTGCAGGAAGAGCTGGGGGTGTGACTATTCCCTTGTTGGTTGTTTTCACTGCATTATTGTATCATTGAGAATGCATGATTTATTACAGAGAGTTTTTAAGCCACGTGTTTATTTTGTGGGGTGCAGTAATGGGAACTATACGACAACCCACCCAGCCATGTTTGACCACATGCCCGGGCCACACCGCCAGTGTGTGTGAGTGAGTAGAAGTCTCCTCTTGCTTCCTTTATGTGACCTGTGACCTTCCGAAGTATGGACTGAGTGAGGGGGCTGGTGTCGGTCTCTGTGCCAAAAAATAACGAGGCTCATTCCCTTGGACAGTGAGGAACCCACTGTCGATAGACAAAGAGGCATTTCCCTGAGGCCCCCAGGGACCATGCTTCTCACACGCAGGCACGCTCCGGAGATGCGTGTTGTCCTGTGTCCTACAGGACCTCTGCCCTAGTCCAGCATGGGACATGGGCCTGTGCTGACACCTTTTAGAAGAAGAACAACACATTGTCCGAGCATTAGAGCATCTTTTGAGGGGAAGCCACTCCACAGAGGGGGCTGCATCTGAAAGGGGGGGGCTGCCCGTCCCACCCAGCAGTGCTGGGGAAGGGGGCGCACCCACCACGGCATTTTACCAAAACAGACAACCAGCTTAGATGCTGCAGACTAACACGTTAACCTCCTAGGGGTCTACCGGACTCGGGAAGTGCCACGCACTGGCACGGTGCCCTGCGAGTAAGATAGCCCTCTCACCTCTCCTCCGGGACAGTGCTCGTCACTGGCGGTGACATGCGCTGCATGTGAGAAGCCAGGAAAATGGATGGCTGCACGGCCGCCGCGCGGCGGGGGATTTGTCCCAGAAACTCCGGCGTCACGAAGCGCCCCCTGAGCCGCAATTTATGCCGCGCGTTAACTCAGCACGAGCCGAGCGCGAATGAGCGCGCTCTCCCAGGGCGCTGGGCTCCAGATTGTTCCGCGCAGGGTCACATCAGTCACTGTCCCTTTCTTGCCGGCTGTGAACCGTGATTAATGGCAGAGGCCCCCATTTCTGCATGTCCTACGTCACACGCTTCCTCGCATCCCCATCTGTTCTGTCCCGAGCGGGGACCAGCAAAGTCCTCGTCAGAGCTGGGGAGCCGTCTCCCTGTGGGTTGCACAGAAACACCGAAGGCGCAGGAGTAGCGACACAGAAGCAAGTGGCAGAAACATAGGTCTGGCAGAGAGACGAGCCGAGAAGCAGGCCAAAGGGAGGCGGGGCGCAGCCTGGCTCCTCGGTAGCAGGAGGGACGCGGCGGTCTGGGGCCCCCGGGTGGGCGGACGCCGCTGTTCAGAGACTGACGGGGACCAGCCAGCGGCTCGGACACGTGCGCGCTGGGACGCCCTGCGGGGAGCAGCGCGCCAGGGGCTCCCTCTCCCTGTGAAGCCTCTCAGAATGGAAGCTTTTTAATCTTTTTGAGAAATGGAAACCTCACATTAGCCCGCAGACGACACAGGGGGTCTTGTCCACCGCGGGCTTTACGAAGTTCTCAGTCACGTGATACTCTTAACTGCCTTCTGCCAAACGTTTCCACAAATAAAATCCTGCTAAGCCACCTAAATCCTCATTAGGAAATGGAAGGGCAATAAAAAATAAAGATGTTATGCTTTGCGGCCCTGCCCCAGGGTTCACGGTTGTCCGCAGGGGTTTCCAGAGCACCCGCCCCCAGCACCCCGGCGTGGGGATTTGGCGCCATGGGCCCTGCGAGCTCCGTCAGGTGTTGGTGGCATTTTCTGAGCAGTGGTGCCCCCCCGCCCCGCTGCCCGTGTAACACATGAGCTGCTCAACGATAAAACGTACTTCTCAGGCCTCTTGTGCATTTTGTTTGAGCGAATGTGGCCGTCACACCGAAAGGCCTCAGAGTGTTCAGGATGGAGGGGAAGGTAATCAAACCAACTCTGGTTAATGTGCAGGTCCGTGCGGTTGATCCCCGGGGAACTGTGAACTGAAACACCCCGGGGGCGGGTTACCGATTCTGCCTGACTCCTGCAGCGGGCAGCTAACAAACAGCAACCGGCTGTGGGCTGGCGGCAACAAACGGCTGGGGGCAACCTCGGGGCAATTTCTGAGTCGGCGGATCACAATGAAAACCTTAAGAAGGTTCCCGGTAACTCTGAGCTGAGCCGTCTGTAAGTGGGAGAGAGACCGGGTCTGCGGCAGGCAGTGGAGGGGCAGGTTTCCCCGTGGGGGTGGACCCGCCGTCACTTCTCCTGCAGCTTGTGTATCACAGGCAAGAGAGGTCCAGAGAGCCTTGGGTGTTCAGCTGAGTTTCCCAGGGTAAAAGAGACCGCTGGAAAAACGGGTGGGACGAGAAGCATCTCGCCCTTTCCTTCTCTAGCCTTTGAGAGCGTTTCAAGTTCAAAGAGGAAGGGGTATGGAAAGAGGTTAAGGTCAGAAAGCAGCCCTTGTTAGCTCTGCTCAGGAACTCGTGTGCACCGGCCACTCTTCCACTCAGCTGAGCCTAAGGTCATCTCATACATCCACAGAAATCATTTTCCATAGGTTTTTTAAAAATTTATTTATTTATTTATTTATTTATTTATTTATTTACAGAGAGGGAGAGAAACATCAGTGTGTGGTTGCTTCTTAAGTGCCCCCTACTGGGGACCTGGCCTGCAACCCAGGCAGGTGCCCTGACTGGGAATCAAACCTACGACCCTTTGGTTCTCAGGCCAGCTCTCAATCCACTGAGCCACACCAGCTGGGGCCAGGATAGTTTTAATATATGCTGAGTTTTCCAGGAGTCGAACGCCCACCGGAGGTAGGATTGCTTTGTTTTGTTCCTCATTTGTTCAGAAGTCATCTGAGGGTCGCTCATCGTTTCTCAAAATCGTAGTGAAGGTGGCGGGCTGGTCACAGCCTCCCAGCCACACCCCAGTTCACCGGAGTAGGCCTGGGGCTGAGCTGTCCTGCTCACGTGCCTCTACCCAGCTGCCCAGTCGTCCCAGCACCGCTCGATGCAAAGGCAGCCCTCCCTCCATCAGCATCCTTTGCACCCTGATCAAAAATAATTGTGCCCGTCTTCATGCCGTTCCATGGGTCTCTGCATCTGAGCCTGTGCTGCACAGTGTTGTCTGGGCTGCTGGGCCTGAGTGAAGTAGCACGAGTCCCCCGTTTCCCTCCCGTCCGAGACGGTTCCACGCTTCTTGATCACTTGCATTTCTACATGAATTTCGAAATGGTCCTCTAGGTTTCCAAACAAACCGAAAAGCCCCTGGAGACTTCTGTAGGGATACGTGAATCTGGGGAAAGTTATCAGTTTAGCACTATTCAGCCTTCCAACCATGAACAGAATGTATTTCTTGATCTGAATCTTGTAAAGTGTCTTTCAGTAATATTTTGTAGTTTTTAGGCCTTGCATGTCTTTTATTAGATTTATCTCAAAAGTATTTTGCATTTTCGATGCTGTTCTACATGATTTTGCTTTATTTCCTCTTCTGATTATTCACTCCCAGCATGTGGAGGCAGAACTGACTGTTGTGTAAAGGCTCTTGTGACCTATGACCTTGCCAAGCACACTCGTTAGGGAGAGAGCTGCTGACATCATCAGTTTCCCAGAGAGATGACCATGCTGTCTGCCTGTCTGCAGGCAGCACAGAGACAGCCCCTGGGGCAGCGTGGGCGGGGAGGGTTCAGAGCCGGCAGCCCACCTCTCTGCTGAGCTCGGGGCCAAGCACTCTCGCTCCCGCCCCGAGGTGAGGGGCTCGCGACTGGTCTTCGCTCATGGTCTGCATCAGCCGATGCTGCGTGGGGTGGGCTGTGTTAGGGACGAGAAGGTTTGGGGCATGCTAGGGACAGAAACTGAAAGAGCATTTAGCCATTCGAAAACTTGCTCATGCACACTGGCTGCAAATGCAGGTTTGCAGTGGGTGCCGAGTCCAGGGCCTGCAGAATTGCCCAGGAAGCGTCAGCTGCAGCCGCCACACCACGTGCCTTCTGAACAAATGCCCGGACACTGTCGTCTCCCCACGTGTGCAGCGTCCCAGGACAAGTCCCACCCGGAGACTGTGACTTCCAGTACGGCCTGGGATAGAGACGGTACCAGACACTCAGCCTGACATGACACCTGCGAATCTGAAGGACTCAATGCCTGTCCCTGTCTCGTTGTAGCAGGACACCATCTACAAAACCTCTAACTGATCTTCACCCCCTCAGCCGCCCGTCACCCATCCCCGAACCTTCGCTCAGCCCCTGCGGGTCTGCCCGGGCAGCACAAGTGCCCTCCTGTCTGTCCTGGGCTCCTCTCTCCTTAGGCTGCTCCCACCTGCAGCACAACGCGAGAGGACTGTTGGAATGGCATCATGTACCCACCGGAGACTTCTCTCTGCCATCCCCTGTCCACCTCCACCCCGCCTCCCAACTCCCGGCGGCTGTGGCGGCCCCTTCTGCCCCCGCTGCAGTTGACCGTGCTACACCCAGCTGCAATCGCAGAGAGACCCCGCTCCGCAGATGGCGGACTGCCTGCCTCTGCTCTCTTCCAGGCGCACTAACGCGGGGCAGCTCCAGGGCCAACAGTTTTATACTTCACACTCATGTGCACTTAACGTCTCAGCAGACGGACCAAAGACACACGTGCGTTCTCACACTGGCGCAGAGCAAAGTGGACTGGTGGGGCCTCCGCTTTGGCCCCGGTCCTGTCTTTGGCACGCAGAGGCCAGCAGAGGAAGGAAGGGTGGTGGGCCCCCACAGGCACCGATTCACAATGAAACGCCGCCTGCAGATGGAGAGCAACCGGGGCCCCGCCTCCCACAGCCCCTCTGTGGCGGGCAGACCCTCCAGCGCTGACGGACCACTTCGGATGTTCCAGCCTCTCCCGCGCGGAGGTCACCCCCAAGATGGTCAGCCACATTCGCGAATACCTTTTAGGTTGGTCTGCACTGATTACGTGGTTATTGTTTCAAAGCGATAAACCTTAACAGACGGACTGTCACAGAGGTTTGCGGCATGTGTGTGTTCGAGTCGATGGTTCCGGAGGAAACCCTGGACAGTGAGTGCAAGGCTGTCCTCTGGACGTGGGGACCCTCAGAGGCAGCCCCTCCACTCACAGGCACAGGGGTTCCAGTAAGCCTGCCCTTTCCTGTGGGATCTCAGTATTCGCAACCATTGACTCCATGGGCAACCCTTTCTCTATACCAATTGAATGTTAAATGAAGTAAAAACAATTGACTTTCGTCACTGGAACTTTCTTAGAGGGAAGCAGTTAAGGGCTCCCCCTCTTCAGCTTTGCAAGGGAAATTCTTTACCCAAATCCGCATGGGCTGTAAAAGCTGTCGTCGAGCAGCACATGGAAAACCCATGAAAACTAATTTTAGCCTGGGTCTTGCGGGTTGTTTTAAAAGATGTATGTAAACCCTGGGTTCTCTGAAATTCAGTAAGTGAAATTCATTTTGAGGCCATTATAATTTTTCCAGGAATAAAAACCTACGAAAATGGTTAGCGTTACTTAAAACTCTCTTAGGATATTTCTGTTTAAAGCTCTCCAGCTGCGTGAATGTGTGCACACACTCACCCACACACACTCGCCCCCCACGCACACACGGAGACACACACACACATACGGTATAGATGCTTCTTAAAAGCAGGATTTGAATCGTCCTGTGCAACCCCAAGGACGAATCTCCAACAATACTCTTCGCCGCAGCTGTTGCTCACGGTTCACGAGGAGGCGCTCTGCCTCAGCCAGCGCCCCAGCGCCCCAGCGCCAGCTTGGGGAGGAGGAGGCGGCGGCAGCGAAAAGAAAGGAAAGAGAGAGAAGCCGGAGACGAGACAGAAAGAGTTCACTGTGTACACACACCTCGAATGGCAACCCTGAAAGCTAATCATGATCAAAGGGGATCAACACCTACCCGAATTGCTGAACAATTCACCGGAGGGTCTGTCCTTTTCCCAAGAAAGTGCGGGAGCCACACTCTCACCGCCGAAAGGGGAGAAAGTCTTCCCAGTGGCTACCTATCCCCCAGCTTGTCCGGGAGCCTTTTCCTCAGCGACTATTTGTGCTCTCCATCCTCAATGCAACCTGAAAAAGCCACCTTTTGTGGTTGCTCGGCGAGGTGACAGTTGCAGGGCACAGATGCCAACGCGTCTGAGATGCTCTCCCTACGCTCCTTCTGGACGGCAGGCGGCAGCCCCCACCTGTCCTCTCCGGACCTGGTTTGGTTTCTGTGCCCAGAACAGACCGGATGTGGGGCTTCCCACACATTTTTCCCGTGGTTTCCTTGACTACAAACCCTCAGCCTGATAACGGCCAACACCTCTGCCCGGTCACCTTACTCTGCAGCACAGTGACGTGTAGCTTCAGGGGTCATCTCCTCAGCAGCCCTGGCAATGGGGAGTCACTAAGACTGCACATCGGCATTTGGCCCCCTTTTCCAGTTTCACGCTGGTCGCACCATCAGGACGTGGAGCGACCTGCCTGGAGACAGCCGCCGGACCGTGCGCCCCGCCGAGCAGCACAGCTGCCCTTCGGTGCTCAATGGACGTCAGCCCACTGCCGTGGCCCCCGGAAACACCGAGGCTCTAAGAATACACTGTGGAAACAAATGACTCAGGAGCAACCAGACCGACGTCCATTCTTCCAAAGCGCAGGCTGTAATTTCAGACAGAAAATGCCACACATGAGCTAGAGGCTTCCGAAGTTATAGTCTGGGAATTTGTACTTTTAAACTTATCTGTGGTGAGTTTCAAAGTTAGTATTTTTTACAGAGCTTAGATATCTATGTTGAAACTTTCCCCCCCCAAACTGGAACTGAGCATGAAAAAAATTCTAACATGAGATTCCTGACTTCGGGGCACTGGTCTTCAGAAAACCTTTCTCCCTCAGTCACTAGAACCAAATCGCTTCTCAGAGCTACACTGACTCTCTTTGGGGTGGGCTCCGAATAGCCCAGAGTTTGGGCTTCATTTCGTTCATTTATTTATTTTGGTTTTGAGTTCCTCCGGAGGCTCCTTGACGTCACACAATCCCGTCTTCTCCCCAAACCAGCTGTTCCTTCTAGGTTGCTCTCAAATATCTTACGGAAATATAACCCGAAGCACAAAACGGGGCTCCCTGCTTCGGTTCCCCCAGCGTCGGTGGTCATTTCAGCCTGAACAGCAGCCACGCTTGTATTTTGGGTTCTGGACCCCCGATCATGCAGGGTGGCGGAGGATAATTCAAGCGTTTCAGCATCGCTACTGCCAAGATTCCGGAAAACAGAACGTTACTGTTCTGCAGCCTCCCATCCGCACACGTCCAGCGACATGGCAGAGTGAGGGGGGCGGGCAGGGGCTGCGCTGTCACCAACAACCCACTCCGCTTCCCTCCCCAGTGACGTATGTTTGCGTGTCGGTACTTCCTAAAGAGACTGAGGATAGACGCAGGAGGCCCAGCGGGGTACGCAGTTAAGCCAGACCGCCACTTTCGCGTCAACCTCGCGGAAGCATGCCGGACCCTGTGTGTCTGGGGTGGGGAATGAGGAGAGCGAGTGTTTCCTAGAGAGTGTTTCCTAAGATTGGCCAAAAATGCACACTGTTTCGGTAGATGTTTCTGCTCTTAAATACCTCTTTATTTTAAACTAACCTGCTAGAGAGAGATGGTCAATAAAGTCAACTCGGGTCAGTGTCACAATGCCTGCTAACAGCCAGTTTTATCCTGTGGTCACACTGGGGACATCAAAACCGCCGCCCTCATCCCCACCTGCGCTGGCGGAGCGTGGGTTTCCCCACCGCTGGCCACATCAGCGACAGCCAGCGGCGCACAGGCACACACGCAAAAATGACCCTCAGACACAAAGGCCTCACGGGGGTGCGTTGATCAGCTTCATTAGAGAGATGGCCGAGGGGAGCCTGGGCTCTTTTGCCATTTTGATAAGAGCAGAGCACAGGGAGTATTTTGTAAGGCTACGCAGTGAGTGTTTTCCATGTGTACCATTTCTTGGTCAAAGTAGGATATTTTTTGTTTTCATTTTTGCATACGTGTCTACAGACGCTACAGGTCGGCCGGAGAGCCCGTGGGAGCCGTGAGTGGCACTGGCTGCTTCTGCCGCGCTGACCACGCGAGAGCCGCCAGGCTGGCCCTCGGGCCCCGGGGCACAGCCGCCCCGCCGCCGCCCTCAGCTGTCGGCCTCGCCGTGGATGTTGTCCATGTGCACTTTGAGGTAGTCGTTCCGAGTAAACTTCTTGTGGCAGAACTGGCACTCGGCCAGCGGACGGTTGGGGTTATGGGTCATCTTGTGTCGGATCAGCATCTTCTTCAGGCTGAAAGCCAAGTCACAGACCTAGAAGGCACCCAGAGACACGCATCACAGGACGCTGAGACGCTCACCACGTGGGCGTGGGCGTCAGGCCCCTCCTGCCATCAGGGTGGGCCGGCGGGGGCGCTGCTCCTGAGACAGGTGGAATTGAAAACCCCGCTCAAGTGCAAGGAGAGTCAGTCACAGCTCCCGAGAGCTGTCCACCCTTCACGCATGTCCTCTGCACCCACCCTCTTCCCCCCGGGGCTGCTGTACGTGGGCGGCCATCTCGGGGAGACAGCTTCTGAAAACACTGTCTTTCTCCCCACGATGGGCTGTACTGACAGTTTCCTGTTTAACTTCCTAAAATACCTTGTGGTCTAAATGGGGTTAATGGCACGAGAGGTGTCTCGGGTAACCCCCAACCTTATCGCGCTGGGGAACGAGAGCGCAGCCCCGGCTTAGGCACCCTCACCCACGTGCCGACCCCTCGCTTCCCTTTGCAGCGCCTCCTGTGACAGAGGGGCCCTGCACGTTGACGAGTCCAAGCTCTGCCATGTCACCCCCATCCCACTGGACACTGGACGGCCCGATTGAACACAGTACATTTACACAGAAGGTGTGACGCATGTCCATTCAGATCGTAAAAGGAAGTGAGATGGAATTCTTATAATACCAGATTTGCCTTCCAACTTTGGTGGTGGTCACAAAAATTCCATTTACATGAAATTCCTCCAAAGCGCACCCACTGGGAAATAAGGCATGCGTCCGTCCCGTGAAAAATACGACGACATCATGAATGTGGAGAGAGAGGGAATGTGCTGGAAAGCAAGCTGAGGTTCTGAGCGAGGAGGAGGTGGTGAAAATTCGGAAGCGGGGAAAACACGTGCTCCCTGTGTACAGGGAGGGAGGACTTGACCTTCCCAACAAGGGGGAGCCCAGGAGGGCACAGGCCCCCAAATCGGTGAGGAGAGGGAGGAGCCCAATACATGATAACGTATCGTAAATCATGACTAAGCAGCGGCGTGTTGCGCTGTAAAGAAATTAAACTGTACTTATGTATTTAAATGTGTTAGGGGGACGTCAGTTTGTAACATCACATAGAGATCAGGTGTACAATGTCGAAGGGCCCTTTGACACCGCACACCCCACAGATGCACACACTCAGACCCACGCACACGTGCACAGCCCCCCCTGGCAGGGGATGCCCCACTCACGTCGCACTGGAAGGGCTTCTCCCCGGTGTGCGTCCTCCTGTGCTCGTCCAGGCCTCGCTTCTGGCTGAAGGCCTTGCTGCACTCAGAGCACTTGTACGGCTTCTCCTGCAGTCAATGGGGAGACAGTGAGTCCCAGGGCCCCGGGTCCGGGGATGGGGGGTGGGGGAGGAAGGGTGCCGCGGCAGGGTCACAGGGGACCACGAGTGCCTTTCAGCTTTCGGGGAGACAGCCGTCCTCACACCTGATGGGCGGTCTGCAAGCCCCTGGCTCAGGTGGCTCGGGCCCCACACCAGACGGCCCGCCTGCCTCGCAGGAAGCCGCGCTGTGCGACGCCGTGTCCTGGAAGGCTGCCTGCGCTGCCCCGCTCCACGACCTGGACCCCAGCTTCCTTTAGGTCTCAGGGTGAATTCCCCCGGCCTGGACACAGAGGAGCGGGGCTGTGCCTTGGACTTTTCCTGGACGGCCCGAGACCTCTAGGCAGTGACCAGCCTGTTACCTCTCCCGTGGACAATGCTGTCACTAATCTGCAACCTGTGAAGACCCCACTGGGTGCCCGTGAGGGGCACGCCTGTGATGAGGGGGTGCAAGTGTAAAAGAAAGCACCCCTGAGAGACAGAGGGCCTCCGAGCGTCCTGAGCTGATCTTGTCCGAGACAACCCTCTCACCTGGGCGTCAACGTGGTCTTAGCCCTAAAAGCTTTTCAAAATGAGCATCTGCACTGGGGCACTGGGGTGTGGCAGGGAAAGGGCGCCTGTCCGCACTGAGAAGACACGTGCGCTTCGGAGAGCTAGGGCCCGGAGCCGTGACCACAGTCCGCCACATGGCAGGTAGACTCGAGAGCAGCTGAGGGACAGGACGCGGAGTGTGCCCCTTGCCCCAGAAAACCGTAACGGCGCGGGCGACGTGATGGACACGCCGGCTCACGCTAGGACGCAACCACACTGCAACACACCAACGTGTCAACACGTGTCCAGCTGAAACTACACAGCGTTCTACGTCGATCACATCTCCGTTCAAAAAAAGGCAAAAAATAAAATCAGCATCACATCCATCTTTTGACTTCCAGCCTGTATCCTTGGGCATGGCGCCGCCTCTTGTAAACAACATACAACTGGATTGTTTTTTTTGACTCAAATTTATACCACTTCTTTTAAGACAGCAAGTTCTGCTCTTTAGTTTTTATTACTTATCATTGATTACATTGTTATAGCAAAGTGTAATTACTACTACAATAATTATATAATTCGTATAATACTCACTGTCATTAATAGTATATTTGAATATACTTCTAACGTTTTATTTTGTGCACTGCTTTTTATCCGGCTTGTTCTCTAAGTTTTTCCCCTGTATTTTCTTGCAGTTTGGCTTGAGCACTTTCCCCCTGCGTTTATAGAGGTCGTGAACTTTATTTTTACCCTTTTAGTGGTTTCCCTTAACATTGTCACGTCGTACATTTAACACAATCTAAACACAATCTAAACCGACACGCTGCCCCGCTACTGAATAACCCATCCTGTAGGACGCTCCTGTCTGACCTGCCCTGTTAGCAATGTCTCCCCTGTATCCTCACGTCCAGTGTCTCACGGGGAATCACTATTTTATATCATCAGTGTGGTTTAACTGTACACCTTTCATGCTTTCTTACCCGACCTTCTCTGGGTCCGCTGAGAGTAGGTGGTTTTCCTTGGATTAAATATGACTTTGTCCCCCTTTGTCGCTGGACGAAGTCTGCCGATGCAGCCAGGCGGGCAGGGGGCTCTGCGCCTGAGGTCCGCTAACCTCTCTGCACCTGTTCCCTCTCTTTGTATCACACGCTACGCGGTTTTTATAGAATCAGCTGATCAGTTCGTTTTAGGTATGAATAACTTGCTGCTTAATAGGGTCATTTGAGTTTTTAATTTCCATTATCATATTTTTAATATCTAGAAGGTATTCGATTCTTTTTTATGCTTAATTTCTATACAATCATAGTTTACTCCAGTTGCTTTATGCCTATTTAACAATATTCTAGGCATGCACATGGTTTTCTTTAGCTGAGGAGTCATTATCTTCCGTTTTCGGAAGTCGGGCGCTGCCATTTGGGGTCCCTCCTATTTCCCAGTCACGACTCTTGTTCCCTGGGCGGTTCCTGGAACTTGGGACCAGAGGTCCGCTGTGGTGCCCTAACCGTGAGAGTCCTGTGACCCCAGGCTGAGGGAGGTCCCTCCAGACAGCCTGCATTTGCTTCTGCGCCGGGA
The DNA here is from genome assembly GCA_004026545.1 of Mormoops blainvillei. Lineage (NCBI taxonomy): Eukaryota > Metazoa > Chordata > Mammalia > Chiroptera > Mormoopidae > Mormoops > Mormoops blainvillei. The sequence goes on from PVJD01006292.1 coordinate 89,401, forward strand.
GCCTATCAGTCGAAGGCCCTTTAAGTTTATTTCCTGCCTCAGGGTTTTCTGGCCAAGCTCGTATTTTAAATCTGGACTCCACACGCACTGGAGGCAGACACTGTGGCTCGACTCTTAAGAACTGTTTCCCTAGCCAGGAGTCACCCCCAAACAGTTACGTGTCCTGGGCAGCTCTGTCTGCCAAACGCAGACACCTTCAGTCCCCAATTTCACTTTGAGCGTAGCCTTGCCAGGGCCCCGGTGTTGCGGCACTGAGCCCACAGCCCGAGCCTTCCCGTCACCACGAAAACCCAAGTCTGGACTTTGCCGACACTGGCCACCACCCCTCCAGGTGCCAGCGCTGAGCTCCCAAAGACCTCCGACACCATTATCACTTTAATAGGAGCTGTGACCTAATCACTTCCTCTGTCTTTCCTACCATTACAAAATCTTTACTCTGGGCCCCAATCTGATCGATAGAGTATGACGGGCACGATTTATAACTGTTTCTGCGTGGGACACGCAGCACAAACTACACGTGTAACTCATTAGCTGGATTTAACCAGACACAAAGTGATTAGCGTCTTGATTAATTCTGTTTCTGAATGATTACACAGTTGAACTGACAAATAGCTTGTCCTTTGTCATCATGACTGGGGGACTACGACCAAATGGAGGCAATCTATTTGTCCGTTAAACTGTAATCTATCAAAGGCAGGATTAATCAAGTCTAATCAGGCCCTGCTCTGATTAAACAGCACGCGGCAGGTTTCACCCAGAAGGTGGGATTTAAGGGGCTCTCTGCCCTGCAGCTTGTGGTGCACTAATCAAAAGTCATATTTTTGCGCTGTTAAGACCCATCTATGTAAAAGAGCTGGGACTTTGTTATATTTTTGCCAACATAAGCTGAATGAGTAAGTCTCGACATCATTTGAGAGGGTTTTGTTGAAACCAAGGCACGTTTTTTTATCCATCTTGGAGGGGCTGCTGTGTTGAAGTCCTTCGAAATGGCTTGCTGGACGGGGGCTTTCTCTTCACTCAGCTCAGGACGGCTGGCCCGGAGGGAAAGGCACACGCCCCCACTGCGCGGGCGCCCAGACACTAGCCGGTCGTGGGGAGACTATCCACACGTGTGAACTCAGAACCCTGACGTCCCCTACGGTCGATACGACGTTAGGCCACCACCAAATACAAACAGAAAACCTATCACTTTTCTAGGGAGCCTCTCCCCTCGTAGTCAGAGGTCCAGGTAAATAGAGTCAGGAAGCCACAGAATGATGGGCAACATGTGTTCGTGCCGGTGGCAGCCTGAGCCCAGAAGAATTAAGAAAGGAAAACTGGGAAGTGACGGACAGACGGCGGCCCCGGTGAGCGCGGCGAGGGCGGGCAGAGCCCACAGTGCTTTGGATGCCAGCAGCAGGGTGCGTGTAGAGGGGCGTCGCTTTGGGAGCACATCCCAGGCTCCTCGGTCGTTCTGTCTCATGTGCACGCGCCGCCTCTGCCAGCCTTGCTCCGCGCTGTGACAGGGCCAGCGCGTGCACACGGTTCCTGACCCCGCTTCCACGGAGCCACGTGTGTGTCACACGCCACGTGAGGGAAGAAACTCGCTGAGGAATCAGATGGGGGAACAAATGTCTTCGTCTTCCTCTCTCCCTCACACACACACATACACTTTCACAAGTGTTAGCCGGTACAAGATATCTTTTATCCCAAATTAATTTTATTGGACTACTTTTTTCCAGCTTAAAGTATTTTACAGCTAGAAATAGTTCCCCTATTAGCATTCATTAAAATGATGGCTTTCGCAGGATAATCATTTCCTAGTTCTAAATTTAAAAGAAAATCTTTAAAAAACCTCACGACGCAGAGACTTTGCATGAATTTCCTAAACATAAAACTTCTAAATAAACGGGAATTTTGTAAGTTTCCAATGTCACATTCTCTCAGCTGCCACAGCAGTGGTCGGCACTCTCCCACTGGTCACCCGACGGACCTTGACCGGGGCGGGCTTGGCACCGTGTGGTCACAAGGCCTCTGTTACATTTTTTAAGGATTTGTGGCAGCGTCACTTACTGACTCCTCCAACTCTCCCCCCTGCAGAGCGCGGAGCCCCCGGCGTAAGGAGAGCGCACCTGCAGCCAGTCCTGCTCGCTCTAAAGCCTTCCCCGGACAGACCCCCGCGGACCCTCATTTCCGGGAACCCCAGAGCGGCCGAGCCTTGAGCAGGGCCCAGGCGCGGGCCTCGGCCCTGGCGCACCGGCTCGGGGCTGCTGCCCTGTCTCGGGGAGCTGCTCTGGGCCCCCGCTAGATGTCAACAGCACACCCCATGCCCCACCCCAAGTTGTGATGACTCAGAATATGTCCAGACAACGCCACATGTCCCCCGGGGGACCAAGTCACAGAACTGTCCCGAGAAGCACTTCTCAAACTCTCTGGAGAGAGAGAGAGTGGTTTTCCCAATGCATTGCTGACTTTGTAAAATTCATTAAAAACGAAAGACCTAATCAATGACCACACCCTCAGAGGCGCAGCCAAATGCCGTGGAAGTTCAGCACTTCCTGGTCTCCTCGCAGACCGGAAAGGGTGTTTATGGGCTGGGCTGCTCTTCCAGCCCCACTTCGAAGGGCGCTCATCTCGAATAAAAGTGTCTTTGGTCACAGGTGTTCAAGATCCAAATATGGGGAATAAATTCTATGATACCCCCTACCATCAGAATGGCATCTAAACGTTGAATGAAGTATCATTTTAATATTATACATAAAAATTTCAAAATTTACGGTAGGATAAGAGAGGTTATAAATGGAAAAAGATGAATTCTCGTTGAATCCGAGTGAGGCCACCTGGGGATTCATTATCCCATTCTCCCTGCTTCTGTTGGAAATTTTTCTTACTAAAAGTTAAAAGAATTTTTATTTTTTAAAGATTGTTTATTCCTTTATTTTTAGAGAGAGGGGGTGGAGGGAGAAAGAGAAGGAGAGAAGCACTGATAAGCTGCCTCTCGCACACGCCCAACCTGGGACCGGCCCGCGAACCAGGCGTGCGCCCCCACCAGGAACTGGACCGTGACCTCCCGCTTTGTGGGGCGACACTCAGCCAACTGAGCCACATGGCCAGGGCGAGTTAAAAGCATTTTTTTTAAATGCTTTCATCTTGTTCCAAAGCTTAAAACATCACCATCCCCTTCCACTCCAAAGCTCTTTTGTCCTTTCTGAGGACCTGTTTCCGCCACCAGGGAGATGGGCCGTGTGAGCATTCAGCCGTCGGAAACCAGAACTAGTCCCGGGAACGTGCGCTCAGGGACACTGCGCTGCCCGGGGACGGGCCCGCCGCCCCGCCCCCACCCAGCACACCCCAGTTGGCCACCCCAGTGAGTCCCCAGCAGGCAGGCCACCTGTTTGAGTCACCACGTGTCCCTCACGCAGGACTTCATGTGACAGATCCTCCGAGACCAGGAGAGCCCCAGGCAGCATCCTGCGGTGGCCCTGACCACCGACCAGGGCTCAGCCTTGGCTCCTTGATGGCGCAGGCCTGGGAAGCCCATGCTGACATTTCCAGATTTTTCCGCTTTCCCAGGAGCCTGCCAGTTTTCTTAGTGAGCCTGGCCGTGTGACCGAACAGCGACTCCCAGTCCCATAAAACATCCAATTCACACGGAATCGCCGGCGCAGTGGGGCAGAGGGTCCGGGCGTGGCCCACAGTGCGATGACACGCAGCAGAGGGACAGGCCCGCGGCCCTCAGGACACATGCCAGGCATCTAACGGTCCCTGCAGATGTGTGTACCAGCAGCACGTGACTGAAATGCACGGCGCCCGCCCTCCCACCCCCAACGAGGACCCCAGCCTGGAAACTTCTTTCACAGATGTTTATGGCTTTGGCGGCTTTTTAATCACCGTCTCATTTTTAGAGCCAGTGTGACCTTTCAGCACGTGACAAAGCACAGCCGTGGCCCAGTACACGACGCGCCTAACAAGGATAGCCACAGGGAAGCTGACCGGGAGCTGGGGGCACAGGCAGGGCTCCGCCCCACGCGTCGCGGCTGATGGGAGACGCTCTCTCCAGGAAAATGACCAGCGCGGCTCGCACAGACAAGCACAAGTGAGGGCGGCCACAGAGCACAGCTCGGCATCGACTGCTGTGCGGACTGTGCCCAGAGAGAAGGAGGCGTCGGGCCCTCCTCAGTCATCCCCCCAGAGCCCACAGGACAGTGTGCGGAAATGGGGTGGCTGCAGGACTGCCCCACCACTGGCTTGGGGGTCAGGAAGAGCCCGGCTGGCCAAAGACTCCCCCAGGCAGCTCCGAGCCTGGAGTCCTGGCTACGGCTGCAGGGCTAGCTCTCCCTGGCCACCTTGGAACCGCCACGTGAACCGGCCAAGCCAGGCTTTTTCCGCAGACCCACCGCATCTCCAGCCCAGTGGACCGCCCCCCACAGGCACAGCCAGCCACCTGGGGGTCTTTTTTTAAAACACAGAGGCCCAGACGCACCCAAGAGCCTCACGGAACCAGAGTCTGTGGAGGCTCCCAAGGGGCTTCAGTGCACCTCCCAGGAGCCACGGGGGCTGGGCTGGCTACCCCGCTCCAGGGCGCCCTCCAGATGACAACCAGCACAACAGGGACATGGGCGCCTCGCTCTCCTCCTCCCATTCCCTGCAAGGCCACAAGCCTCCTGCCTCGGGGACCGGCTAAGCGCTGGGGCTGGGGAGGGTTTTTTTCCACAGAACCATGTAGCAGGTGCACGTTCAGTGTGGCTGCGGTCGCTCTGCAGACGGAGAAGCAGGGATTAAAAACAGGACAAGGTTACATGATCGGGTAGGGAGGTCAGAGCTCCAAAGCCGCACTTACGCCAGCGCCGGCACTGGCATCGGTGCCGGCCCGGCGGCTTCCTGCCCACGCACCCCTTCTCTCCTCTGTGCTCCCCGCTGGCAGGACCCCGACTCTATGCCAGGTCACGTCCACCCACTAGGTCAAGGGCTCTGGAGGAGGAGACCCCACAGCTGAGACAGGGCCTCCTGGTCAAGCCAAGCCTGGGCCCCAACCCTGCCTGCCAGGGCATACCTGGGAGCCGCTCTGGAAAGTGCGGGTGCCGCAACCCCGCTCCACCCCCAGCCTGCTCTGGGGCGTGGCCCGGGCTGTGAATTTTTAGAGGGTCCCCCCAGGATGGATTAGAGTATGTAAAGGCCTGGAGATGCACGCCCTGTGGGGCCACAGGTTTCCGGGGAGCCAGCGGCCGGGCTGTGGTTTCCGAGCAGAGACAAGCCCACACTGGGAGAGTCCCCTTGTGCCCGGTGAGGCCTCCTTGTGCAGAGCGCAGGCCTGAATGGCTGCCACCGGTGGTGGGCCTGCGAGGCTGGGGGCGCAGAGAGAGGTGACAGGAATGTGGACACCGAACACCTGTCGGGCTCGTGCACTGACCACCAGGGGACAGCCACCTCAAGGGGGCCTGTTAGACAACTTGCAGGTCCGTGGCTGAGCCCCTTTCAGTGAGGCTGTTGCTACCTAGGCATGAAAACACCCCGTGCTATCCCGTCGCCAGGCCGCGCGAGGCCCTGCCTGGGTGGCATGGAAGACGTCTCACTCAGACCAGAGCATAGAACTGTGGCGGGGAATAAAACGCCCCCGTCAGTGGTGCCAATACCACAGGTTGGAGGACCCCGCTCTGGAAGCGGGATGGGGTGGGGGTCGTTCTTTCAGAATGCAGCGCACCCCTCTGCACAAAGGGGGTTTCAGGAACTGGAAACCTATTTGCCGATGAGGATTCTGAGAACAATGGGAGATTTGTGCATTACAAGGAATGTTCTTTGTAATCCTTGGAAGAAAGGAAAGACTAGTTAAGTGAAAGACTCTTATTATCTAAAGGGAAACTCTAGATATTGCTTTCCCGGCACAATAACTAACTGTTTAGATTTTTTTTCTCTCAAAAGTCTTACAAAAGAAGACAAATTGGATAAACGGGGAAACTTTATGAGGAAAAAAACTAGGCTCACCATCTTAAAAAATTATAAAACTAACTTTGAAGTACAAATTATAATGAAAATATGAGTATATGGGAAAGAAATAGAAGAAAAGCAAATATAATAAAAAATGTAGAGGATATAGGGACAAGATAAATATACATACACAGGTACACATACAGATATGTACATATCTGTACACACGTGTCCAAGGCAACAATGCTGAGTTTTGAACAACAACCAGAATGGAAGCCGATGTGGAAACAGTCGAACAGGTGGCTGACGCACCTGCCTCTTCTCACGGCAAATGCTGTCTCCGGCATTTTTGTTGGTAGCGTCCTGAAGACCTGCTAATGAAAATCACAGTCTTGCAAGTTTAAGGCAGGCTGTTTTTTCGTTTGTTTGCATGTCCAAGGAGCTTTGCTTGCCGGTGGACTGTTTCTGGAAACTGTATCGTCTCAGACACAGTCGCCCACCAGCAAAGGCACACTCACGGAAGGAAATGCAACTATTTCCTCAGAAAAGGCCCTTTGCTATTCCTGACCTAGTATCTTTGGCTTACAGAGCCATTCATTTTCTGAAGTTTCCAGCTCTATGGACAGGTGAGCTGACAGCAGTGGAGAGAATTCCTGAGGTTGGGTGATGTAACTGAGGGGAAATTAACAGGCTAACACCGCCCTGCATCTTGAGTGAGGCCAGTGTGAGGATCTATAGGAAAGGCCAGTTGAACACACGACCCTCCTCGTGCCTAAGAAGAGCCCCAAGATTGCAAAGCGCAGAGGAGCAGGTGGCGCCCAGGTGCACCTGTCCGCCAGCCTGAGCTTTGGTGGATACTCTGTAACTAGGGGAGGGCCCATCAAATACCCCTGCCGCTTTAGGGGGCGCAACATTGGGGTGCAGAGACGGATGTCAAATGAGAATGCGGTCTAGCTGCAGACTCTTACACTGAAGAGGCAGATCCAATCGGTCCACACAGAATCGATTAATGCAACGTGCCTACTTCCAAAAATAACACGCATGCTTTCTGACATACGTGTTGGCGGCAAGTGCAGTCCATCTTTGAACAAAACCATCAGGTTTATGCCGAGGTCCGCAGGAGAGAGGAATTATGTAAATGCCAAGCCTCCGAGAAGAGGTCTCTAATTCTAAAGAAATAGCATACTTATCCCATTACACAACTCCGAAAAGAATAAGAACACAGCAGAAAGGCACTATCACATATGCAACTAATTCACCCGCAGCTGAGAGAGCATTTATTTCAGCCAAGTTCACGTCAGCAGGTGAAACAAAGCCATCAAGCAGCGGGCAGGAGTGGAGAAGTCAGGCAGCCGCCATGAATCACGTCTCTGAGTCCGCGCACCGCCCGGAGGGCGGGCAGCTCGCAGCAGCGCCGCTCCCTTCCACCCCAGGAACATGGGGAAAACCCACCTGCCTGCCTGTGCAGGTGAGGGTCCCCCACTGTCCTGGCGGAGATCTTGCCAGGTTTGAATGTTGCAGGTCGTAACGTGTTCTGACAAAATAGCAGTGAGCCCAGGTCAGAAAAAGAAGCCGAGCCCACAGGATGGCCGGGGCAGTGGGGTGACTTGGTTCCCAAACTTGACCGCTGTCCATGTTTTCTCATCCCAAAGGCAGCCACAGAACACAGTTTTTATTCATGCAATTACAGCTTCACACTTTTCCCTTCTCCTCCGATGGAGCATTTGCTCCCTGAGTGAACCTGAGCTCTGTCTTCGTGCACAAGTGGGTAGGTTCTTTGTGAAACCCAGAATTTCTGGCGGCGCTGCCTTCTGCAAAATACCTTTCCAACCCCCAAAATGAAAGGACTGCCATCACCCACAGGACCCAGAGCACTTCTTACCTGCTTCCTTCTGAGTGCCTGGGGTTCAGCATGTCCCTGGAGAAGGGACGTCTCACTCCTTTCTTTTGGGCACCATGACCAGCACGCTCTGCTGTCCCCATGCCCCTGGGGTCAACCCTGGGTCAACCCTGAAAGCTCCACATCCCAGGAAACCCCTCAGGATGGGGCAAAGGGCAGCGTGGGGCCGGTTTCTATAGGAGTGACAGCTGTAAGTCCCCTTAGATACATCTAGGGGACCATGTACGCCACCCTCTGAGTTCATCAGCTATTACCTGACAGGACAACAGATTAAAGACCCTGCCCAGGCTCCCTGGGCCTGTCTCCTGTTCTCCTGTCCCTGGGTCACTAGTCAGTCCACAGCCTCAAGGGCAGGATGAACTCAGCTGCCCGGGGAAAAGTACGGACCACCCTGCTAAGCACGCTGGCCTCCCATCCCACTGCCGGAATTTCGAGAACGGAGGCCCAGGTTGAGGGCCGACGGCGGTTGCTAAGCAGAGCAGAGCTTCAGTGGGAAGGGCCAAGATTTTGTTTCTTGTTTTGTTGAAAGGAAGGACATTTTCACTTAGGGGCTCGCCATGTTACTCAGCAGCCGTCCAACTCTCTCTCGGAATATATAAGGTAAAAGAAGACTTTGAATTGAGATAATTTCCCTTTTTTGTCAGTAACTTCCAAGATGGAGACGCAGTGGACCCAGAGAGCTCAGCGTGAACCATCTGCATTCTGAGGCGACCCCATGTCGTGGTTTAACCCTTCCCATTTCCTCCTTCGTGGAGATCGACGCTAATGTGCAGGAGAGGTACCACAGCCAGTCCAGCTGCTGAGAAATTTGCTCTCCTGTCCATAATCGCAGTGACGTGACCCGTGGCCAAGGTCCACCCTGAGTCAGACACACATGGATAACGCACTTGGCAGAAGAGTCAGCTAACGTCACTCTGATTTGCACACAGAGGCGGGGCGCCCCGGGGCACCCCAATGCGAGGTGCCGGGTGAGCGCACGCATTCCGTCCCCACTCCAAAAAGTGCGGGAGAACCTCCAAGGTTCTCTGTCTAGACAGGACCAAAGAACACACACTGGTCATCTCAAGTCGCACGCGCTGGGGTGGGGGCGGGGGTGGGGCAGGTCTCCGGGGGCTGAGCCCGGGATTTCATGGAAAGAATAGACGTGTAGCCTACAGCGGCCCCGGCGCTGGCTGCCGCCCGGAGCAGGACAGATGGTGGAGAAGTCACTCATGTCCTGCCAACGGAGACATATAAACAGGACTTAATATTTGAAAAATGCAAAACTGAGCCATCGAGTCATATATTATACTTGGTGATAAACTGTCCCGCATGTTACAGACTGTTCTGTAGCTGGAACGTCACTCTTTGGCAAGGACTCTGTACATTGCTTACATGTCTAAAAACACATGTTAATTTTAGCAACTTTACTTCTGTTGCCTCTACAAAGCCAATATTTTTCATGGACCCCCAGGCACACCACTTTCCAGCAAAGGGCTCACTCGAACTTCTACCAGCACAGGGAGCCCAAGATCACACACCCACGTAGAAGGGGCGGCTGGATCGGCAAACCGCATGCCGAAGGACGTGTGCGTGCAGTGTATACCGGTCGTGCACTCCTGTACAATGCGTGTGAGAACGACAAAGGTCTGACTTCACGGGAACCCAGCCAAGGTGATCCAGCGTACCGCGCACTGAGCCAGTCCAGGGAGGGAAGCTCCCACGGGGGAGCCGCATCTGGGGGCTAGGGTCCAGCCTGCGTCAGGGAGGACGGCTCTGGGGTGTTCACGACCTGGGCACAGGCACTCCGGGGAGCCCCAGGGCCATCCTGAAGCCTCCGGAGGTTCTCAAGGGTCTCTCGCTTCGGCTGAAGCTGACAGCCCTTTGTGGTCAGGAAGCACCGCTAAGGAACACAGGCCAGCGGTGTCGGTCATGGGAAGGATTGGTCCCTGGAGAGTGACTGATGTCCCTTCCAACGCACCCTCACCCCGCCACTGACCCTTCGGGGAAAGACCCCTCAGATCTCGTTACGGTCCCTCACACCCCGTGTCCCCCCATTCTGCTCCACGATGCCCAGGGCCCAAACCTCCTGCCAGCGCTCTCTCCTGCGGGCGGCTGGGGGCATGCCAGCCCCGGGTCACGGGCCTCAGGGCCAGCGCCATCCCCCCAGCCAGTTTCAAAAGGTAAAGAGTGAGGGGCAACGCGCCCCACACAGGAGCTTCCCCCGTGCAAATGGATCACGAGGGGCAAGAAACCGCCCACCCTGGTGGCTTTCAGAACACTCACCGCGCGTTGCTGAGACAGAGACTCAGGGCGCCTGCAGAGCCCAGGCCGGGGCTGTTGGGTGATTTTCTGAGAGGGGCGTCTTTGTGACAGTCCCCTGGGGGCTGTCTCCTGCAGGACACTTTATAGCCCACGACCCGGGCTCCTTGCAGGGGCTGGGAGAGGAGGAGGGGTCAGGGGCTCCAGAGACCCCGCAGCAGCAGCGGCAGCAAGTTGCTGTTGAACTGAGTGAGAAGGCAACCCCAGTTCCCTTGGGGTTTCTGTAAAGGGCTGCGTCACACCCGAGGGAAGGTAACCCTGCATACATAGTGAGGATGGACATGGCCTTGAGCGCGGAGGGGTCTCGTTTCCGTCTCCGAGCCGCCTGTGACTGCTCGTGTGACTAGGGACAAGCCGCATTCCCCAGGCCCCACCTCCCTCCTCGGCAACATGCGATGTTATTCCCGTATCACAGGGTTTGCTTATCATAATGCTTGGCCCATAATACGATTCGATAGGGTATTTTATGTATTTTATGAACCTACTTTCTTTTGTGCGTTATCAAAATAGGCATGTGAATAATATAATTCAAACTGAAAAGGGCACACTTTGCGAAAATATAACGGGGGTGATTTTATGAAGAAAGGGAATTATGTGTGGATCTCTCAATATAGCGATGTTCCTGAAATCCACTAACATAAACAGATGGTCTTTTATTTCAAGATTCTTCATATAAATAGATGGTCCTTTATTTCAAGACTCTTACGATACTTTAGTAATTAGCCTCCCCCAATGGAGTACAAGATGAATATAAAATTCTGTTTCAGAGAGAAAATAATACAGAAAATGTATTACTTTCCTAAGAATAACTATCCCACTTTTAAAAAATTAATTGCATATTGCCTATCTTAGAAACAAAGAAAATCTCTCTTTGTGCATGTCGGACGGCACGCACTTTCCTTCAGTCCTGGAGTGTATCATTAAAGTCTAAAGATAACAACACCATGGTGGCAACGCAGCCATCAGCCCACGTGCTAACACGTCCCGAGTTTTATTTTAGCTAAATTTACAAACTGCTCTATGCACGCTCCGG